>JAADYB010000968.1:0-10762 GCA_023338075.1 Phytopythium litorale | reverse complement strand
CGAGTCTTCCGCACCTTCCGCGCCTCGATCGAGTCTTCAGTGCCGTCGGGGTTCTGGATCACGAGGCGGCAGTAGCCGTCCTTGTCGCTCTCCAGCTCGCACAGCACGCCAGCGCGGTTTGCGTCCATCCACGTCTTGCGCACGGCACTGTTGGCCTCCACGCGTGACCCGCGGAGCGTTCGCGTCACGTCCGGAGCCCCGTCTGACGACATCATGGTCACGATGACCTCCGCCTTGGCCGTCGTCGCCCCTTCCACCTCGGCACGCCGCTGCTTGGACGGTCGAGCGTCTTCGGCTTGACTAACGCAACTGGGATGGACCGTTGTTCGAGGAGAAGCACATTCACCGACGGGCTTGACGTCCCGGCTCGCGATCGAGAATGCGACTGAGTCCTCGTCAAGGTCGCATTCAAGTTGTCACTTGGCTTTCTGCGGTCGACTGGCTGGGGCCACCTTGCCAATCGTCCCGGCCGCGTCAAGGCTGCCAATTGGCAGAGACTTGCCCCTCGGTGTCGCCGTCAACCTTGCGATGAAGAGCTCGAGTGTGTGGTTCGGGTGGTCGTTTGTGGTGAATCTGCCACGATGGCAGCGGCGGATGAGGTGCTCTTGCTGGCCACCATCTCCTTTGACAACGCCGCCAGAGTCTTCTCTATCCTGTCGACGCTCTCCTTGAGCTCTTGCAGCTCTTCGATGCTTGCTCTGGCGCGACAACCTTGCTTCTTCTTCGGCTTCTACAGTTTCTTCGGTGTCAGCACCGCGTCCGAGATACGGCAGTCGTCCGCATCGTGCGAGTACTTGGCCAAGGTCTCACGCAGGTGAACGTGCACAGGACTCTAGCCAACGCATTCTTCATGGTGTCGGGCGAGTTGCAAGTGTTGAGTCTGCGGAGGGCACACACTGCAGCCCAATAGAGACAAGTCGTGAGCTTCTGCCAATTGCATAGGCCTCCTTTCAACCGTTTGATACCGATGGAGCCGGCTTGTTCCTCCTCCACGTCGGCTTGTTGGAAGAGCGGACCAATGACCGAGGGCGGCCTGGACAGACACGCGCGGAGATATGACATGCGCGTTCCGTGTGAGCCGCGACTGTCCACCTGTGTTGAACCCAGTCGGCGGCTTGCTCGGTGGAATGCCTCGTGGACGTGTCGCGCATCCCGGGTCCAGAGCGCAGCGACAGCCTCCAGACACAGGGCGTCGTCGAGCGACAGTCAGGCAGGCGCGGTGGCGACACCTCGACGTGGTGCATACGCTCGCCCTTCGCCGTTCTGAATTCCCGCCTTCCACGTCGTACTGCTCATTCGAACAGACATCATGAAGGTGACAGCTGTGGCGCTGGCCCATCGCAGCCGGCGATACTGCTCGTTGCCTAGCGGAGACCGACCGGCGAGAGGTTTGGGAGCCCTCACTTTTCAACTCACCTGGTCGAAGCAGCCCATCGACAAGCATGGCGTCCGCCCGGTGTTGCACGCTGCTGGTCGAGAGCGTGTCCGAGTTTGTCGGCACGTTCCTGCTCGTGTTCCTCGGCTGCGCGTCCTCGGCTTCCTCGGTGCTGACGGCGATCGCGCGGGCCAGGAAGAGTGGTGTATGGGAGTATGAGAGCGCGCCGACTGCGGCCGCGTGGGGGGTCGCGCTCGGCGTCGCCACGCTCGTCGCGAGCCCTATCTCCGGCGCGCACCTCAACCCGGCGGTCACAGTGTCGCTCGCGGTTTCCCGCCGCTCGTCCTTCCCAAAACGCAAGGTGATCCCTTTCGTGGGGGCACAGCTTCTCGGCGCCATGTCGGCCGCTCTCGCTGTCCTCGGAGTGTATGGGAGCGCCATCAGCCACTTTGAGCACCCTGGTGATGCCGAGTTGAGCGTCTTCTTCCCCCGAGGCGCCGACAATTCGACATTGACGGCCATGGCGCTCGCTAACTACTTTCCCAACCCAATCGCAGTCAAGAGCGGCGTGCTGAGCGAAGCAGACGTGTCGGCACCCGGTGCATTCGTGCTGGAGGCGATGGGCACGACGCTGTTCGTGCTGCTTGTGCGAGTGTTGATGGAGGCGAGTCGGTATGACCGTGGGCTCCACGTCCAGGCCGCGTTCGCCCTCGCCTGCTACCTGTCAGTGCTCATGACAGCACTCGGTCCGGCGATCCAGGTCAGTCTGAACCCAGCACGCGACCTGGGGCCGCGGATCGTCGCCTACATCGCTGGCTGGTCTACGGTGGCCGTCCCGGGGCCAGGGGCGGGGTTGTGGGCGTACCAGGCAGGGCCCCTTGTCGGCGCTGGGGTCGCGACGCTGCTGTACGACTTTGGTCTGCAGAGCATTAGCCCGTCCGAGCCGGAGCAGCGGCGAGACACCCACCCTGCCGAGCACGAGCACGCCATCCTGGGCGGGCCGGACAAGGCCGTGACGCTCGGCATGGGCTCGCTGATGATCGACCCGGGAAAGGGCCTGCACCACAGCGACTTCCGCGACAGCCCCACGCCGCACGGGCACAGCAGCTACCGACTGTCATCGCCCGCAGCGCTGACCCAGACATTCCTCCGCCAGCAACTCGATTTTGTGTAAAACGAAGCCCGCAGCCGGCCCGCAGTCGCCTCGCGCAGTGTGGATGCCGAGTCCCCATGCCCAGCACCAGTCCCAGCCGTCGTCTTTCACCATTGACAGCCAGGGGACGACCCTGTTGAGTCCAAGTCCATGCACATTGTTGCCGTGAAGCCATGGAGCTTCAAGCGTCGTTGGGATTGGCGCTCGTGGAGATCACTGACGCCACTTCAACTCAGGGTCAGCCTTACAGTATCCCACAAATGTATTGACGTGAAGAGGAATTGATGTCGAATGTACAATAGTTCTGTGGCAGGGCGGAAGAGTCGGGTTGAGCACATTGATTAGTGAGCATGAACAGAAAAAGGGTGAGGTTCCATTCACAGCGTCGGATTGGTCGTTTGAAAACTCTAGGAACAACCCACAGTCTAGTTCGCCTCTAGTAATCCCAAGTCAACCCGTTTCTAGGTTCTCCTAAAAATATCACTGAATCCCTTTTTCAACCTTCATGTGCCCCTTCCCCATCCCTATTCCAGAGTGTTGGTCACCAGAGTTGTGCGGAGGGAGGAAGGAGTGGCGAACACACAGCGTCAAGCGGTCGGAGGCGGCCGGAGAGAAGCGTCCGCGCGCGCGCGGATTCTGCGAGCAGGGGCGGCCGAGCGGTCCCCGGAGCGCGTCTATCCGAATCAGCAGACTCCGCTGCATCCTCTCGCGCCACTCGCGCGTTCTATAAGCGCCTGCAGGCCGAGGGAGCGTCCGGACAAGTCTCGCCGCCATGCCGCCCGCCAAGAAGAAGGTGGCCAGCACCACCTACTACGACCTCATGGGCATCGCGACGGACGCCACGGCGGAGGAGATCCGCAAGGCCTACCGCCGGAAGGCGCTGCAGCTGCACCCGGACAAGCGCGGGAACACGCCCGAGGCGCAGGAGGAGGTGCGAGGCGGACTGACCAGGAGCAAAGGCGGAGGGAGGCGGTGCTGACCGGGGAATGGCTGCGGCAGTTCACCAAGATGAAGCAGGCGTACGACGTGCTGTCCGACCCACAGAAGCGCGAGGTCTATGACCAGTGAGTGGCGCCTGCGCGAGCCAATGCGGCGCCAATCTCCGTGTCTAACACCGCGTGTGTGCGTGCTCGTCGATAGAGTGGGCGAGGACGGCATCAAGCTCATGGAGGACTACGGGAACATGAGCCCCGAGGTGCGAGCATGGCGCCCCGGCTTTGAGACGCCTGATGGTCGGGTTCTGACGCCAGTGGTGTGTGTGAGAGCAGGAGATGTCAGTGCTGCTGTTCCGCTCGCTCGGCATGTTCGGCGCCAAGGGCAAGTGCTTCCTCATCACGGTCGTCACGCTCCTCTTCGGCTTCTTCCTCATCATCCCGAGTGCGTCGCGTCGCTTGTTTGTACTCGACGTGTGGTGTGGGTGGGAACGAGGCCGCTGACCTGCTTGCTGCGACCTGTTGCCAGTCTTCTGGTGCCTGCGGGTGGACGAGTCCGTCTCGTGGGACTGGGCCGTCGTGTTCATCCCGCTGTGGATCCTGGATACGCTCTACTACTGCTGCTTCGGCTGCTCGCTGCTGTCGTCGGACGCGGCGATGGACCCGGAGGACAAGAAGCACCAGAAGCCGGCCGTCTTCAAGCTCTACAAGTTTCTCAAGGTGCTCATGCTGCTCGTGCTGCAGATCTTCGTGGCCATGCGGCTCAACCACGACGTGAGCTGGACGATCATCGAGGTGTTCATCCCGTACTTTGTCTACGACGGACTCAACTTCATCGAGACGATCGGCGGCGGCGTCGTGGGCTACCAGGTGCTCACGAAGGAGTCGGAGGGTGCGGGGGTCTCACAGACAGAGATCATCAAGAATCAACGGAAGGTGCTCATCGCGGCGGTGCTCAAGCAGCTCGTGCTCATCGCCTCGCGGCTCGTGCAGGGCGTGCTCCTGGCGCTCAAGATCGACGGGTCCCTCGGCGACGCGAGCTGGTGGCTCGTGTTCATCCCCGTGTGGCTCTACGTACTCTACTTCTGCTCGCACCCAGTCAAGCGGTACTTCAAGGTGCGCGCCAAGCAGGCGGAGGAGGCCAAGCACGGCAAGAAGCCCGCGGCGTCGCCCAAGGAGCCGTCCCACGACGCGTACACGCGCGAGTCGGTCCACGAGGAGCACGAGGAGGAGGACACGTCCAAGTACCCGCTGCTGGACGTGATCGGCGCCATCGTGGTCATCGGCGTGCTCGTGTCGCCCATGTTCATCCTCTCGGCGCGGCTGCAGGACTCGGACTTCTCGACCTTCTACGTCCTCCTCCCGTGGTTCATCCTGGTACGTTGACGGACATCATGCTCGCCAGGAGAGGCCCATTGCTGACGGAACGTGCTTGGAGCAGGTCGGGATCGCGTTCTGCTTCGTGTGCTGCGCCATCTCGTGCATCAGCTTCCAGGAGCACGACGAGGAGACGGCGCAGTCGGCCGACAGCGTCCGCAGCCCGCCCTCTGGCGACGAAGGTGCGGCTGCACGAACCGAATATGTGTCTGTCGACATGGACTGAAGCCGGGGAGGCGCGAAGCTCGAGGCGGGACTAGGCGCTCGCTCGTCCACGCTTTCGTATGCGCGCTCTCCTCGGCCAGCTTCTCCGCTCGCGTGCATGTCGGCTGTGTCATCCACTATGATATTAATGGAGACCTCTCTCTCATTTGCTCCTGTCGGCCATGCACCTCGACCGCCATCCAGTCGTGTAGCGTGGGAGTTGTGAGCTGCTGTGCTGCGTGTGGAGATGCAATACACCGGCACCTTTTGCTAAGCTGTCGCAGTTTCTCGGGCCTAAAACGCCGCAGTGGACGCCGAAATGGTTGCCACAATGCCGTCGTCCACGCTCTTCCGGACGGTTCTCCGTGGTCGCGGCTTGGGCTCCGGCCAGCGAGGTGGAAAGTGAGAGAGCATCTCGTCGTGGTCGAGAGTTTCAACTCGAAGACGCGTCGTCGCTGCTACTGTTTGTTGCACCTGTTGGCCAATAGAGGCGGCGATCACGTCGCTTGCGACTGAGGCAATACAGTATGACGCATTGCTTGTGATCAGACACTGACCGTTGCTTCGAGTCGACAACGCTCGCTGCCACTGATTCGATGGTCCATGTGTGCTCCTGACGCGTCTTGCGATCGTGAAATGGACATTCCGAACTCGCCACGGCGCGTGAACGTTCGTCATGGAGACTTGAAGGTTCCTCGAACCCAATCTTCGTGATGGCGGAGAAAGCTATTTCGGTCTCCGGGATGAGGCTCCAGCCTCGGCTGTTCAGTCCCGCCCGTCACTCAAAGGGCCATGGCACTTCCCGACCTCTCGCGCAGCCACCACCGCTTTCAGCGATCGTCGCTTCCTGCCACCGGCCTCGCGCAAGTATGTCCTCCACGAAGCGCCATGCCGTGACCATGCGCAAGCTGCTGGTGCTCTCGCTCAACCTGGCGTCAACGCTGCTGACGCTCTTCACGGGCCTGCGCGAGAACCCGCTGCTGGTGCTGATGAGCGGCCGCTACGATGGCATCCGCTCGCGCTTCATCGAGGGCTCCGTCAACTACAACAACACCAACACCGACATGGTCGAGCTCGGGTCGCTCATGGACCTGCGCACGGTCGGCGAGAGCTACCGCTTCTACTCGCAGCCGATGCGCGGGCCGCACAACTTCCTCACGGACCGCAGTACCTGCCGCCGCATGAACTCGATGAACGTCACGCGCATGAACATCATCTACGACGACTTCTGGGGCAAGGGCGTGCGCCGCTCGCAGATTTACATGTTCAGCATGTCGGCACCCAACTGCGAGGTCGTCAACTTCGAGCCCACGTGGTTCGCAGACAAGTGCGTCGCCGGGATCGGCGGAGGCAACGAGACGGCGTGCCACGAGCACATCTTCACCAACTTTGACGACCTGAAGCGGAACAAGCGGCTGCAGGTCGGCGTCGAAGTGGACTTTGGCACACCTGGCGACGCCTTCCTCAAATGCCGCGGCCGACCCGAGCGACAGTTTGACCTGATCGTCGACATGATCCTGCACCAGAGCTACTGGGCAGGCGGGAGCTGGCACCTCGAGATCCAGAGCAGCAACTGCTTGGCGCTGCCGCTGCTCCGAGACAGCGACCAGGTCTACGGACTCTTCAGTCTGCAGTCTGCTGACGACAAGGCCACCGCGTTCAGCGCCGCAGAGAGCAGTGGCTGGCTCGGGTCCATCATCAGTGCCTGCTACGCCGTGGTGTCCGTCTCGCTCATCGTTCGCGGCATCTTCACGGCGCTGGTGCGAACCACACACGCACACTACGTGCCCAATGAGCTGAGGTTCAAGGGCAGTCCACAGGCGGCGCTGGCGCGGTATATCGCGCCATTCATGCCTGTGGCAAGACTACTACCGCCGCCCGAGAAGGATGGCGAGCCGCCGATCACCAACCACTCGATCCGACTCAAGGGCTCGCTGTTCATGGCGTCCGATGTCTGGATGAACCACTGGCTATACATCCTGCTGAGCATGCTCGACGCGCTCGCCAACATGCGCATGACGTATGTCATCTTCCAGCTCGGCACCTACATGCTCAAGCTGCGTGACAGCATGGAAACGTTCCTCTTCATGTGCTCCGCGCTCGGACGCATGACGTGGCTCCTGTGTCTGGTGCATTCAGTCACGCGGCTGGTGTTCAAGCTCGTCGTACGCAGTATCCGAGCGTTCGGGCTCATCCGAGCGTCGACGGGCAACCGCATCGACTGGTACATCGACGGCTCGGCCATGCTCGTTAGCTACAAGCTCTACTCGGTCGCGGTGTTCGTGTACATGTACACCATGCTCAAGGTGCACAAGTCCACGACCTTCATGGTGCGCTTGGGCAGGTTCGGTGTCTACGGCGGCGCGCTGCACATCTCTCAGTTCTGGAGGAGCGAGGCCATCTGCGACTACACCGTCATCTTCTCCATCCTCATATCGACCATGTACGTGGCGACGCTGCTCACGCTGCGCTTCACGGCGTACAAGCACGTGGTCAATAACCGCGTCATGCGGTTGATCCAGTCGCGCTACGTTCTCGTGGGGTGGGACGCCGTTGTGGTCATGGAAGCGCTGGGGATTGACCCGTTCAACCACAAGGCGCTCGTGAAGGACGAGGAAGAAGTGGTTGCCCCCGCTCGCTGCTCACTCGGTGCCCTGCTCCAGCAGCTGTACACGTCTGGGCCGAGCGGACTGGTGCACATGTCGGGCGACTTCATCTTCATGGAGGGCGGCTTCTCGCGCGAACACCCGCCGTGTCGCTTCCCGGTAAAACGCGCGGTAGCCATCGGCCTCATCCGAAAGGCTGACGCTGCAGCTGGAGGCTCGACCGGCATCTCCAAGAAGTACGTGCCGCAGAGCAAGCGCATCAGCTACACCGTGGAGCCAACGTCCATCGCCTCGCAACGCCGTCGTCAGAGCAGTGAGGCCATCGACGGTGGGGCGACCAACGCGGATGAAAACGTGGTGGGAACGGGGCTGACCAAGAAGTCGGGTAAGAGCCTGTTCGAACGGCAGCTGTCCATGTTTGCCGATGGCCCCTTCGGCCGCGTCGTGCTCGTGGACGAAGTGGACGAGCCCGGGCGAGTGGAACGCCGCGCCAACTCGGGCCTCGTCGAGTTCGTAGTGCGCGACGGGCTGACGCTGACGACCATCCTCGACATCAAGCCGCTGCTTGGGAACCAGAAGAAGCTCTGCATCACATGAATGAATTCTGTTGGAAGGCGCATGCCACAACAGTAACAACAACCTACGCCTTCAAAAGGGTCGGTCGTCGACCTCACAGCCCCGCGTCACTCAGTGATGCACGGCAACGCTGCTCCCAGTGCACTCCCCGCCAGCTCGGAGTGGGTCTGATGTTGAAGTCGATAGGACATTTGCTGTTCTGGGAACTCTGACTGCCTCGCTTGTGTCCAGTGGCGATAAGGACAGCTACGACGACATGGACAGTCTCCTGGCCACTGTCCGCAAGTACCCGCCTGGCCTCTTCAAGGCTGGAGACTGCCATTCCTAAACGCGCTGCGATGCAGACACGCTCAGGCGGCCTCCGGACGACCACGACCAGCCGAGCCGCAGACGCGCGACAGCAGGGTCGAACGAGGCGCCGACACCGGCACGAGATGGCGATGAGGCTGCAGCACCGAGACAAACTGCTACAGTACCAGCCGCTGGAGCCCCAGTCGCCGCTCAGGTCGCTCGGCGGCGCGGTAGTGTCAGAGGCGGCGCCAGAGGGTGGACGCTGTTGCGCAGCCAACTCGCTGACGCCATCTACCAAGTGCGGATCCTGCTGTTCGTCCACATTGTGGACGTGAGGAAGTGCTTTCGGACCTGACTTCGACTCCAGTATCTGTCGCGGCGGCTGCGCTTACGAGCGTTCGCTCGAGTCCTCCGCGGGACGCCACTCGCGACGGATCGCGAGGTCGGCTCAGCGCTCGCTCAGCTGGATACCTGCAGCTCGAGGACGAGCAGCTCGAGGACGTGCTGGTGATGCTGGTCTGGATGGCGCTGACCTGCCGCGTCGAAGAGCAGCAGCCATTGCTGTCAAAGTTGTAGCCGCGCCGGCGACAGCTGGTCGAGGACCTGCTGACCCGTGAGGTGCATGAGGCGCTGGAGCACCAAGGAGATGCTCAAGACGCGTTGGCCTGTGAGTCATGGTTCACGGCTCGGATCACGCCGAGTACGACGCCGTCAGAGCACGAGCTCGCCGACCTGCGCGAGCTCCGACACACTAGAAGATGGATCACCACCCACGCCGACTGCGAGCGCAAGTGCAGAGCGTTCGAGAACAAGGACAGACGCAGGATGGACATCATGGACTGGAACAAGGTGATTGGCGCGCTCAAGCGAGCAGAGGACCTGGACGAGGCTGCAGTCGCCCGAGCCACCCGAGAGCTGAAGATCCTGCAGGTAGAGGAGAAGCTGATGCTGTGCAAGACTCGCAAGTTCCGCCTCTTTCCGACGCAAAAGCAGTGCTACACGCTCCGTCGCTTCATGGGGACCTGCCGGTGGACGTACAACCAGGCTGTCGCACACTTCCGCGAGACCAACATCAACAAGGCGACGACGCTCCGCGACCTGCATGTGACTCGCGACTCGGGCTTGGGAAGCGTGTATCCGATCGGCATGGACCCACCGCCGGAGTGGGCGTACGAGACGCCGGGCAGCGTTCGAAGCAACACGATGCGCAAGTTTGCAGCCAATGTCAAGAGCGCGTTCAGCAACAAGGCGAACGGAAACATCGCGAGGTTCGACATCCGGTTCAAGAGCAAGAAGGACAACCCGCTCACCATGTCCTCGGTAGACGCGAGGGACGCTCAGATCAACGAAGCTAACAGTGGCAGGTAGTTCCTTTCTATCCCGGGTCTCCGAGACATCCCGATCCGCTGCAACGGCGACAGAGTGATCATGAGCGAGGTGCAGATCGTCTTCGAAGGTGGCTGCTGGTATACAGTCATCCCTTCATTCGTCGAGCCGCCTGAGCCCGACCTTCAAGGCGAGTGCATCGCTCTGGATCCGGGCACCCGCACCTTCTTGACTGGCGTGGACCTGAGCGGCAACGTCGTGGAGATTGGTGGCGACAGCGTGGACCGAGCGGCGGACGAGATCTGCCCTGTTCGAGCCCACCTCGAGCGGTACAAGACGCGCGCGAACCAGGCGCAGCACGACCTGTTGGTCCTCCCCAAAGTCGACGGTCGTCGCAGTGCGAGGCAGTGGAAGGCGTATGTGAGAGCCAAGCATGCGTTTTCCTGTGCGAACGCCAAGGCCAAGAGCTGCGTCAAGGACCTCCACTACAGGGCGTGCTCGTTCCTGATGTCCAACTACGACATGATCATCTTGCCCGAGTTCCGGAGCAAGGAGATGCTGAAGCCAAGCAGCAGCCGGACGCACGCGTTCAACGAGGCCCTCCTGGGTCTGAAACACTACGCGTTCCGGCAGCTGCTGGCAGCCAAGTGCAAGCTGTTCGGGAAGACGCTCGTCGTGTGCTCTGAAATGTACACGAGCCTGACCTGCGGGCGCTGCTCCAAGCTGCACCTCCGCCTCGGGTCGTCAAGAGTGTTTCGCTGTCCGCAACCCGACTGTGGCCACACGGCTGGGCGTGACGGAACGCGGCCTTCAACATTCTCCGGTTCATCATGGGCGGCTCGCTCACGACGTTTGCCGTGCATTACTGAGTGACGCGGGGAGGGGAGAGGCGTCACTGAGCAACCCTCATGGCTGGGCTGTG
>JAADYB010000967.1:0-10774 GCA_023338075.1 Phytopythium litorale | reverse complement strand
CGAGGGAAAGCTGTGGCACGCAGGAACTGCTGCGCCGTTCGTCGACTCGACGAAGTTTTGTCGTTCGCCAGCCGTACAACTTGACGTGGTGCACGATCTGCGGATGCATCGTCCAGCGTTCGGCGGGGATGCCTTGAATGTCAGCAGCCACACTCGGGTGAGTGATTGCCGGAGTACTGATGATTGCCTTGAGCTCCTCTGGTGTATCAGCAGCCTGTGCGCGGTAGACTATGCTCTCCAGGTCAACAGGAAGGCCACCCGGAAATGCTGACTTGACGTTGCCAATAATGTGTCTCGTCCAGAACCGAACAACAGGACCAAGAGAAATGTCACTCAGGGCAGAGAACAGGCCGCGACCGCGATCAGAAAACACCGGAACATTGTTAAAACCGATCCCGGCTTGCGGACAGTTGCGTACGAACCACTTGCAAATGTCCTTGTCTTCACTCTTGCACAGAGCCACAACATGCACGATGTTGTGATTGCCATCGTCTCGCCCGACTAGAACGAGCATGGCCTCCTTGTAGACTTGATGCTTCATGAATGCTCCGTCGATTCCCAAAATCTTCTGGACAAACTCCTAGTGACGTGCCACGAACGGGTGAGACGAAAACGCGACGATAGTGCCCATTCCTGTCGCAGTCGAAGCAAGTGTGGCTTGTTGGGTTGAGGCGGCCTAACGACTGCAAAAAAACGCCGGGACAAGCTTGCATGCTGACTCATAATCTCCGATCGACGCGATCTGGTCTCTGGCACGATACATCATCCTTGCCGAGACAGACAGAGCCGTCGCTGCTGTAATCTGTCTCTGCAAACTGCGCGACCGTGCTCTTGGGTTCGCGGCAACCGGGTGCCGTGCTGTTGAAAGTTGACACTTGGCGAGTCGTCTGCTTGGGAGACCCAGTGTAGCCGTTGTGCATGAGCTCAAACGAGCTGATGTAGAAATCGGTCCACCTCTTTTGTCGGTCTATTCCCACTTTTGACTATCGAACACAAATGTCCACCACTTTTGTCAAAAGTCCGCAAGGACACGCTCGAAATTTTCGGGGAGGTATAACACTTTGCGGATATATTAAAAAAAAGAATATGCGATTTGTAAAAATTGAATGGATAATTCACAATAAGGGTAATGGCTCTAATAGGCCAATTGAATTATTGAGACTCGGTGCATTCAGCCGACCTGTCGAGCCGCTTGGTGCTGTCCAAAGTCTCTTGTGGGCCTCAATGGCTATCCTCGTGCTTATGGCACTCGATCTCTGCTTGGAGATCAAGGGGGAGCCCGCCACCGCCGATGCAGGCAGGTGTGGCTCCTGTCCGGATCGATCCGAGCTCTCTAGCGGTGGCGCTTGACGAGAGCAGCCATCGATTCGCCACAGCCGCAGCAAATTCCACACGTTCAGTCGGCCGCGTCCGAGTCGATAACGCGCACGACCGGGCGGAAGAGCAGCATCTCGGTGCGCAGACACACGGTGAGCGTGTCGGGTGCGTTGCGCACGGCGTCGACCGGCGACTTGTAGTCGGTGCGGCCGACCCACTGGATCTGGTGGTGCGTCTCGCCTGTGGTCGGGTCCTCGATCGTCAGGAACTCGGTCGTGAGCGTCAGGTCCGCCCACTCGAGCGACTCGCCGTCGTGGATGCCAGCAGGCGGCGCGCCTGACCCGGACAGGTACGACGGGTAGCGCGGGGAGGACGAGCTACTCGCCCAGTCGCGGTTGAGGCTGTGCGTACCGATGACGAAGCCCGCAGCCTGGAGCGGCGGCGCGTCTCCGTTCGGGATCTCTCGGCGCACCTGCGTCCGGAAGCGCATGAAGAGCGAACGGAAGACGGTGCTGCGGTCCGGTGCGTTCACGTCTCGGCCGAGCACGTAGGCGTTGGCGCTGGCGACCTGCAGCACCTCGAGGCGGCGCAGGTCGCGCTTGACCCGGCGGAAGTTGTCCACCTGCATGTCGTTGGTCCACATCTTGTGCCCGGCCGCGTGCACGTCCAGGTCCGTGAACGTCTTGGTGAACATGTACTCCATCCAGGTGCCGTGCACGCGCTGCACGACGTCCCAGCCGAGCACGTCGCGGCGGCTCGTGCCCGCCTCCTCAGCGTCCGCAGCGGCCAGCAGCGCCGCGCGGATCTGCTGCGTCTCGTGCGCGTTGTCCACAATGGCGCGCGAGACGGCGGCCTCGTCCAGCGGGGAGAAGCTAAAGTGCGTCTCGGCCTCGAGCGCGTCCAGGACGTTCAGGTTGAGCGCCATGGCGGCCGACACGCCTCCTGGAGACGCGCCGGACGCCCCGAGCGCGCGCAGGTCCGCGTCGACACCCCCATGCATCACCTCAGCTGCCAAGGACTCGGTGATGCGCTCCAGCGCCTGCGTCCAGGCGGCGTGCTGCTGCAGTCCGGCCTTGAGGAACAGGTTCTCGGCGCCAAGGCGCTGCGCCAGCGCTCGCGCCGCCGCGTACCGCCGCCTGCTCGTCACGTCCGTCTGTCTGGACGCGTCCGAGCCGGAGTCTGTGTGCGTGTCGTCGATTGCCGGCGCTGCGCGCACGCACAGAGCGCCCAGCTGGTCCTCCAGGCGCGCGACGACCGCTCGCATGCGCGCCAGCTCGTCCCGCTGCCGCTGCCGCGCGCGCCGCATGCACTCGCGATTCCGTTGACGGCGCAGTGCGAGCGCAGACGATTTGGCCGTGGCCGTGGCCTCCCCCGCGTCGTCCGCCGGCGACGGAGGTGGGGCCGCCGCCAGGGCCGCGGCCTCCTCGAGCCACAGCGCGTCCAGCCCAACTGCGGCCATGCATGCGAGACGAGTCCAGGAATGAAATGGCGGCGAAACGAGTTATTGAATATCGTGCGGATGACGTTATTTTTAGAAATCAGGAAACGCGACGTCATCAGCGTGCATTTTCGAAAACGTGCTGTGGTTTTACGGGGAGTCGAACATTCCAGGTTGATGGAATCAAAATGGAAAATAGTGTAAAATTACAATCCAACTGGAACTGGTTGAAGCCGCGCCGTCCGTCCGGCCCAATATACCGTCCGAATGCCATGCCAGCTCTGCTTGGTCCACTCCGCCGGCCGGTCGGTCAGCCCCACCGCTGTGGTCGCCCCCCCTCCACGTCCTCACAGGACGGCAAGGCCGCGGCGTCGACTCCGGGCATGACTCTCTCTATTCACAAGGGCGTCCGCGTCCCCACGCTGCGCCGGGGTCCTCATCGCGGCGACGTGGGGATGATCTGCGCGACCGGCGCGATGTGCAGCAGCTCCCAGTGCAGCAGCTGCGAGATCTTGTCGGCCGTGTTGCGGTACGCGTGGAACTGCGACTTGTAGTTGGTGCTGCCGGCCCACCGGATCTCGACGTACTGCTCCTCGCCCGTGCGCGCGTCCGCCACGGACCGGAACTCGATCGTGATCGACAGGTCGGCCCAGAGCACGTCGCCCGCCAGCTCGCGCGCGTACGACGACGCGCTGGGCAGCGAGTCGCTCGTCTCGGCCGCGTCCGGGTTGATGCTGTACGTGCCGATGACGAAGCCGCTGGCCACGAGCTCGCGGTCGTCGTCCGCGTCGTCCACGGGCTCGGGCGGCGACTCGATGCGGTAGCGGACCAGCGTCGAGCGGAACATGGGCGTCGAGTCGGGCGAGAGCACCTCGCGGCCGAGCACGTAGGCGTTCGGGCTCACCTCCTGCAGCACCTCGAGCCGCGTCGTGTCGTACTTGATCATGCGCATGCCCTTGAGGCTCATCTCGCTCACCCACGACTTGTGCATGACCTCCGACACAGACACGTCCGTGAAGCGCTTCGAGAAGACGAACTCCATGTGGCTGCCGCGCACGCGCTGCCGCACGTCCCAGCCGAACACGTCCATCGTGGCCACGGGCTTGACGCCCGCGAGCTCCTCCTCGCCCGCGCCGCTGGCCGAGCGCTGGCCGAGCAGCTGCCGCTGAACGCGGCGCACGGCGCGCGAGTTGGCGAGAATGACGTCCTTGACGTCCTCGTCCGAGAGCGGCCGGAAGCCAAAGACCGACTTGGCCTCAAGCGGGTCGAGGATCTCGGGCCGGAACGGCAGCGACTCGGCGCCGATTGACGAGGACGCGGGCGTCGAGGAGGAGGGAGAGGAGGAGGAGGAAGGCGCCAGCGACGGCGCGAAGGACCCGTCGCCGGCGTTGATGGCGCGCGACTCCATGACGACGTTGAGCTGCTGGCGCCAGAGCTCCTGCCGCTGGATGGCGGCCTGCAGCATGAGGTTCTCGGCGCCGAGGCGCTTGGAGAGTGCGACCGAGTCCGCCAGGTCCGAGCTGCGCGTCGAGACGGCCAGGTCGCGCTCCGTGACGAGGCACAGCTGCGCGTACTGCCCCTCGAGGTCCTGCACGGCGCTGCGCAGCGTCTGCAGCTGGTCGCGCTGGCGCTGCCGCGACCGCCGCATGGCGTCGCGCGTCTTGAGCCGCCGCAGCTCCTGCGTGTCGGCGGGCAGCCCGGCCGAGAGCGGCGGCGCCGCGCCAGGGTTCTCCCAGTTGAGCCACAGCGACGAGCGCAGCGCCGGCGCCTGCTCCTCGCCGCTGCTCGGGCTCGAGCCCACCGATGGCGGCTTCATCCTGCTCGACACGAGCGCGTTAGCCGTCCGCTCGGTCTCCGGTGCCGTCCCCTTGGTCTCCAATGCCGCCCCCGTGGTCTCCGGTGCCGCCCCCTTGGTCTCCAGTGCCGCCCCCGTGGTCTCCGGTGCCGCCGCGGCCGGCGGAGGGCCCAGCAGCAGCGTGCGCATGCGCTCGAGCGCCTCGAGGCTGGCGCCGACGTCGCCTTCCCACAGCAGCTCGTCCAGCCGGTCGTCCGGCGCCAGCCACGCCGGGTCCACATGCAGGTGGTCCGTCATGCGGATCGAGGGGGGGAGCAGTAATTTACCGCGGGGGGACGGACGGAGGGGACGAGTGTGGGCCACGGCCGAAATGAAACACTAACCTGGTGACGTACGTACCTACGAACCCACGGCACGGCACGACAGGCAGGTGATGACGAGCCCGCCGACAGGTTTTGATCCTTGGAACTCGGGACTCGGGCCAGGACACGGTTCTTGGGTTTGCCCCCCAAGTCCGAGGGGGCGAGAACGAAGAAAGAAGCGGGTTCGTGGTGGCCGTGAAAAGTTTACGGGGAATTGCGGCATTGTGTTAAAACTGGCCATCTGCCAAAAAGAGTGGGAGGTGTGACATGCGACTGATTTGAGCCTGTTGACACTCGATTCCGACGCAAAACCGATATGTATCAAATCGAGGAATCCATCACCGCATGTGATTTTGTGCACCCTTCGGAATACATACAATGCTGCTCCCTAACATTTTTCGTTCGACGAAAGGCGACTTGCGTTCCGCGGGGCTGGCTGGTTCAACCCCGGCCGCCATCAGCACAGCAATGACAGATCGGCGAGGAGAGAGCTCGCTCTCCTTCTCGAACGACGTTGAACTTTCGGCACCGTGTGGCGCCAGCTCGGCAGCGTCGTGCATGGGGTCTGGTGGTCGCGAGGCGAGGCGTGAGCTCGCACCTTCGACGCGGAGCACGACGGCCAATTCGAATCCCCGAATGCGTGTGAAACATATTACGCGCCGCGCCGCGAGGCGGAGAATACGCGCGCGCGTTGTCGAAGCGCGGCTCGTAACTCGCTATAATGGCACAGGCACACTCACTCGGCCAGGCGAGTCGATGCCGCTTGAAGAGCGGCGACTCACCAAGTGTCGGTCCTTCCCCCGCGGGATGGGGTCGGCTCGGAGACCAGAGCGGCACAAACACATCAATGTTGACGCACGACGGACGCCCCAAGCCGCCAGGACTGCTGCCGAGCTGAGCTGGCGGCACGGCGGAACACCGCCGAGGCCGCAGCGAGCAGAGCACGGCACAATGGTCCTTGCGTCCGCCTGCATCACGTGTCGCCAAGCAGTGCCCTCCTCTGGTCGCGACGCCCGCATTTCGTGTCTTTGCCGACCTGAAGTTGGTGGCAATATTCATCACATTTAGGAGAATGGCTACAGAATATTTCTGAAAGAAAACATTTTTGACATTTCTAAATTTCGAAAGGTGGATGTGTGTCTTCAGCCGATTGTGCAGCAATGTGGTCGTGGTTGAAGCTGCACGCACAGTAGTCGCGCGGCTGAACCGCGCACCCGGCCAGCCTTCAGTCCTGCACAATTCACAGGAGCAGGGCGTCTGCCTTGTGCCCCCCCCCCCGATCTTTTCCGAGCGTGGCCCACGACCTCCACACGCTCCAAAGTCGACGGCACCTCCGCGTCACACACGCGTCCCTTCGTCCACACGAGGAAATGAATCCAGCGGGCCGCAGCCACCGTCGGACGATTACGGTTGCCCTCCACGTGGGTCCCTCCCTCTCGGATCCCGTCCCGTCCGTCCCTCGGGCCCACCAGTCTCCATTCGTCCGCACCGGGCTCACATCCCGTCGGTCCGCAGTCCGCTCGTCCGCATTGCACGCGTCCCCACCACACAATCCCGTAAATTACGCATACCGTCGACCTCCTCGCTACTCCTCGGCCGAGTAGACGAACTGCACGGCCGGCGCGATGTTCTGCAGCTCCCAGTGCAGCAGCGTGGACAGCTTGTCGCTCGTGTTGCGGCGCGCGTCGAAGGGCGACCCGTAGTTGGTCTTGCCGGCCCAGCGCACGAGCGAGAACCGCGGCGGCGCGTCCTCGGCGTCCCGCGGGTCGCGCACGCGCAGCAGCTCGATCGAGTACATGAGGTCGGCCCAGACGAGTCTCGAGCCGACGGGGGCGGCGTCCGCACGCCCGTCCTCGGCGCGTCCGCGGTACAGCGTGGCCATGTCGGGCGCCAGCACGGCACCCGCGTGCTTGTGCGGGTTCAGGCTCTGCGTGCCGATGACGAAGCCCGAGCCGACGAGCGGCGGCGCGTCCGGGTCCTCGTCCGCGCCGTCGTCGTCCGCAGGGTCCGCCGCCTCGGCCCGGGACACGGCCCGGGTCGTCTCGATGCGGTAGCGCAGCAGCGTGGACCGGAAGAGCGGCACCTCGTCCGGCGACCGCACGTCGCGGCCGAGCACGACCGTGTTCTCGCCCAGCACCTGCAGCGGCGCGAGCGCGATCGAGTCGTACTTGACCTTCTGCAGGCCGCCGAGCGACAGCTCGCTGCTCCACGCGCGCTGCATGACCTCGGCCACGTTGACGGCCGCCGGGAACCGCTTGGTGAACGTGAAGAGCATCTCGGGCCCGCGCACGAGCTGCCGCACGTCCCAGCCAAAGACATCCATGTGCAGCCCGTTGGGCTCGTCCTCGAGTCGCAGCGGCACGGACGGCGGCGGCGACGCGGCGCCTTCGTGGTCGCTCGGCGCCGGGCTCGCGCTGCCGTCGGCGGGGGCGACGTCCGCGGGGCCCAGGAGCAGCGCCTGCACGCCCGCGACCACGCGCGCGTTGTCTAGGATGAGGTCCTTGACCTCTGGCGCGGCCAGCGGCCGGAAGCCGAAGACCGACTCGGCCTCGAACGCGCTCAGCACCTCGAGCCGCTCGCGCAGCGGGCTTGGCGCCGTCCCCGCGGCGCTGCGGACGGCGGCCGGCACGGCGTCACTGGGCGGCAACGGCAGCGGCAGCGGGCGGGCGTCTCCGTCATCGTCGAAGACAGCGGCGGCCTTGACGCTGCCGCCCAGCAGGTACCCCGTGGTCTCGAACACGCGGCGCATCTCGAGCTTCCAGTCCTGCTGGTCCTGCAGCGTCGCGCGCAGCAGCAGGTTCTCGGCGCCCAGGCGCCGCGTGAGCGACCGCGCGTCCTCGACCGCGCGGCTGGCCGCGTCCAGGCCTCCGGACGGGCTCGCGGGCCGCGGAGACGCGCGCGCGCGCTCCACCTGCGTGCTCAGGCGCGCGTACTCGCGCTCGAGGTCGCCCACGGCGTCGCGCAGCGTCTGCAGCTGGTCGCGCTGCCGCTGGCGCGCGCGCCGCATGGACTCGCGGTTCTTCTGGCGCCGCAGGGCCAGCGCGCCTTCGGGCAGGTGCGCCGCGATGTCGAGCGTCGCGGGCGCGCCGGCCCCCCACTGCAGCCAGGCCGAGGACGGGAGGGCGGATGTGGATGCGGACGCGGGGGCGGACGAGTCGTCCCCGCTGCTGGGGCTCGTGCTGCTGCTCGCGTAGTGCGGCTGGTGGGGCCCGTAGGGCGTCGCGGGGCCCGCGGATGCGGATGCGGACGGGGACGCGGGCTCGTCCCCCAGCAGCAGCGCGGCCGCGAGCGCGGTCGTGTCGACGTCCATGACGGAGCCGACGGGTGTCATGATCCAGTGTGGGGCCCACAAACTGTCTACGCGCCGCGGATGGGGCCGCGGATGGGGCCGCGGATGCGTTGGCCAGTCGCGGACGGACGGACGGGCGGACGGACCGGACCGGACCAAGCGGACGACTCACCGGAGGCGGCCGGCCTCACTCGCTCGTCCGCGCTTGCGTTTCGAGCGGACTGCGGGTGCCTGATTCCCGGCGGATGACCCCACCCTGCGGGTCCAGCATACTCCCTCCAAGTGAAAAGGGGGGCGGTCCGCTCTGTGTGACGCTCGGGGCGTCAAAGTGGTGCTGCATCGGGGTAAACTTCAAGACTGCAAAGAAACTGCGGCTGGGTATCGCACGCAGCGCCACTCTTTGGTCGACGTTCAACGTGGCCCTGTTTGATATCGATATATCAGTATATTTCGATTCTATTGCCTACAACGTACTGCTATTGATGGATGTTCGAGGAAGTGGATGCGTCCCGCATTTCGAACCGCGCACTTGATTCACGGGCTAGGGCTTCAAGATCGGTTCTATGTGTGCACTTACGGTACAGTTTGCTGAAGTAACTTTTAATGCTTCTCAGAAGTAACAGACAAACCTCCGCCAAGAAGCACCGAACTCGGTCACACACTGTGCATGGTTGTTGACTGTTGACAGCACCTCGTCACACCCTCGCGGCTCAAGGTCACTGACCATGGCAACCACGACACCCTCGGTCTCTGTGGACAGCTTCATCCTTGGCTCAATTGGTCGCTGGAGCCGCTGAAGGTCGTGGCCCAAGTGAGACGATGCTGCAGGCGTGCGTGGACACGAGCGGCGTGGACACGAGCGGCCCAGCCACTCACTTCCTGCGGTGGATGAACCAGGTCGCGCCGCCCCAGGCCTCCTGCGCCACGACCATCTCCCGCAGCAGCTCGAAGCTGCCGCCCGCGCCTCCGCCGACGGCTGCGCCGCTGCTGCTCCCCGAGTGCGGCAGCTCGTGCGTCGCCGTGATGATAATGGCGCCGGGCTTGCAGCTGAGCGCGAGCCGAGCCGAGAGGTCGCGCCGCAGCTTCTCGCTGAAGCACGTCGAGTTGACGAACACCACGTCGGCGGCGGCGGCGCCAGCGGGCCACTCGCTCGCCGCGGCGTCGCCCAGCGCGAACGTGATGCGCGTGCGCTTCTTCTGCAGGCTCAGCGCGAACTCGGCCTTGATGCGCTTGTCCCACACCTGCAGCGCGCGCTGCGAGAGCGAATGCAGCCCCTCGAGCGCCTCAATGCCGTAGCACGCGTCAAAGTCGTGCGCGAGCGCGGCCGCGAACACGGCCTTGCCGCTGCCCGAGCCGATGTCCAGGAATACGCCGCCCGGCCGCGGGAGCACGTGGAACCACCTCTTGAGCGCGTCCAACACGCCACGGAATGGCGCGAACGCCACCTCGCCGTACACGAAGCTCAGCGACTGGAGCTGCTTCTCCTTGCGCTCGCTTCTCGACGTTTGGCGAGCGAGCGATAGCGGCAGCTCGGCGAAAAGGGCCTCGAATGCCAGTTCTGCTACGTCTCCATGCGCTGGAAGCGACGCAGCAGATGCAGCCTGGTCAGCTGCATCGTCTCCATCGTGCCTCTGGTTGCTGTCGAGCAGGGAATGATCCCCACCACTCGCTGTCGGCGGCCTGGCGTCCGTCGGCATGGGCACACACACACACACCGCAGACACGAAGGAAACGGCAACAACTTGACGCCAAGGAGTTGCGAGGAGAACGTTCGCAGTGAAACGTGAGCGTCAGACAGCGAAAGAGTCGCTGTGGCACATTCGCCAGGGCATTTTCGCGTCCCTCGGGAAAGATCGCAAAAAGTGAAGCCATGTCGGATGGGAGCATCTCTTTCAAGTTTATGGCCAATCATTGAACGGTAGAGGATATATTTTGGCGAATCAGCGATCGGTATTGGTGGAATGTTCTTCAACTGGTTGAAGTGGACCGATGGAGAGATCACTTGGGGCGTCAAGAGGTGCTTCCCCGTTTCAATGGAAGGACATGAGCCAACACACACTTCACCAGCCACTCGATGGATCTGACCATTCCGGTTCTTTCGCCCTCCTCCACACCCGACTTCCTTCAGCATGGAGCGAGCTCCACACGGCGGACACGACCTGCCAGGTAACGTATGAGGTAACGTATGAGGTGAGTCGCTTCATTGTCTTCTTTCCCGACCCCGGTGGCGGAACCCTCAGGACGTAGCGAGAGCGGCAGCGATGGGTAGGAGATGCATGGGGAAGTAGGACGCAGTGGAGGACCGCTTTTCGCTCGTGTGCACCGCCGAACGACTGAAAACCGAGCCGAACTCTTCCATCCAAGTGCTGTTACGACTCAAGACAACGAGACGAACACACACCGAGCGCAGGCAGCATCTCAGCAACAAGCTTCTCTCGCCGTGTGCCCTCGCTGACGTCCAGGCGTACGACCATTTCACAGCAGTCGCGAGCAACTGGTGCGCGGCGATTCCACCAATCACGACGACATGGCGGCTCCATCAAGATCGGATGTGGCAACACCCAGGCTGCCTG
>JAADYB010000966.1:0-10774 GCA_023338075.1 Phytopythium litorale | reverse complement strand
GGCCTCAACGGGCATTGTGAATGACGGAAGCCTGCAGCACGAAGTCTCCAAGCTTGATGAATCCGATTCTGACAGTCGACGACACATCGACTTCAATCCCAAGCTTCATACACTTGACATCGAGTGTTGCAATTCAAATGGCCAATGAGTGCTCGCGGGTGGCTTGCCAGTGGCGGCACGGAAATAGTCGTTGGTCCAAGGCAGCCCGCAAGAATATCTGCACGAGCGCTGGACAAGAACAAGGCTCAGTGATACCCGCCCAACGCCAAGAATAGCCTCACAAACTCACATGGGAGCCCGAGTGCTCGCACCAACTCTGCTTAACACAAGCGAAGCTCTGCTGTTGGAGATGACAGCGTCCGGGATACATGGGCAGCTCAAACAGGTCGAGCGGTCTGTGATCCTACCGTCGGTCTTGCTCATCAACTTCGGCATCTTCCAGTACCTCGTACTGCTCTTCCACAACAAGGCGCGCCGGCAGCCGTACGTGTGTCTCCTTCTGCTCACCTCGGCGATCAGCTTCGTCGTCCTCGTGCCGTATGCGACCCAGGACGCAGCGACGGTGGATGCAATGAACGATGTGTCCGAGTCGTGTCTGGCACTCATGCTGCTGGTGCAAACGACTTTTGCGCTGAGTACTCCCAAGGTGGTTGACCACGACCCTGACTCCGCCACAACCACGTCCACCACCAAAATCAAGAATATGAACATGCCAACGACAGAAGGAGTCACTCCAGTCCAGCAGCGCCACAAGCAACGCCCCCAGTGCATGGGATTTCGATCGATCGATTCCGTTCTCCGGGTCATGAAGGTGCTCGCTGACTTGCTGATCCTGTTTGATTGCCTAGCTGTCGTGCTTGGTATCATCGGCATTTTCTCACCGAGCAAGCTGGCCGACTTCGGTGGCGCGGACGAGGTCAACAACAACTCGGAAGTCCTGACGCTAGCCTACACGTTCTTCTACCGATTCGGTGCGCTCGCTCTCCACAAAGGCAGCGTTCGAGCCATGCTGCGCGAAGACGCCATCGAAGTGGTTGCGCATGTGGTGTTCGCGATGCACGAGTACCCTTTCTTGATCGCATTCAACGCGACGGGGGTCGACTGGGAGCCGGTCCAGATCCTCTTCATGCGCCTCGCGCTGGCACCGTGCGTCTGGATGACCATCGGCGAGCACCACTACCGCCACCCGACGCAGTCCCAGCTGACAAAGCTGTCCGTGCCGGTGCTGCACGAACTCATCCAGCGTGCATCCTTGGTCGCCGAGACGAAGGCTCAAAGTCGGACGAATTCAGTGGTTCGCGCTGCTGACAGCGGTCCAGACACCCTACCCGATCCCTCATCTTCATCGTTGACGACTGAGCCGAAGTGAGCAGAGGCTTCAAGTCATTAATCACATCCGAGAGAGCAGCAGGAGAGCACGGAGCTGAAGTATCCACGATGATGCACGGTGTGGTGTTGGGGATACTCTTGTAAGAGTGAAGCACTTCGCTTGAAGAAGTCGAACTCGATCTATTCATCTTCGCCTCTCAACGCAGATCTATCTGACGGACAATGGAAGTTCGAAGCAGTGACCTGGAACCACTTCAATCATCAGCTCAGGCGTCACCTCCGAGCAATGAACGCTTTTTTGGGTGGTCACACTGGCACCAACCAGCATGCCGCTCGTGGCGCACAACTTCTGCGGTTTCACAGCACTGTGTGACACCAACGAATGGTGACAGCTGAACAACAATGTGGGATCGAAATAGCACGAAGGTCTCGCTAGTTCCACTCATCAGCTCAATTCGGTCAAAATAGTCTGGCGCCATGACTGGAAAGGATGACGGTGGCAAGACTGGAGAGGATGGACTCAGGCTGAGCGACGCCCCGAGAGTCAAAGAGTTATCGCCACCGTCTCGCACACAACGCCAGACTCAAGTCGGTAAAGACGCAGGCTGCTGAGTTGATATGCCGCTACCTAGTGTCGCAGAGCATCTCGAGTACGCGGAGCGGTCTGTGATCCTTCCGTCGGTCTTGCTCATCAACTTCGGCATCTTCCAGTACCTCGTACTGCTCTTCCACAACAAGGCACGCCGGCAGCCGTACGTGTGTCTCCTTCTGCTCACCTCGGCGATCAGCTTCGTCGTCCTCGTGCCGTATGCGACCCAGGACGCAGCGACGGTGGATGCAATGAACGATGTGTCCGAGTCGTGTCTGGCACTCATGTTGCTTCTACAGACCGTCTATGCGCTCAAAGACTCACAAGTGGTCGGTCAGAGCCCAAACAACAACCACACCAGACGCAAGGTGTCAAACTCCGACGGGGCACGACGATCCGAGGCGCACGAGCAGCAGACTTCACGCCGAACTCGCTTCTTGCAAGCGGTTCTTCGAGCCATGAGGGTGTTTGCAGATCTGTTGATCGTGCTCGATGTGTTCTCTGTGGTGTTGTGCACCATCGCCATCTTCTCTCCAAGCACTCTCGCGACGTTCGGCAGCGCTGACGAGATCAATCTGCACTCCGAGATGTTCACACTCGTGTACACCTTCGCCTACCGTTTCGGCGCGCTCTGTATGCGCAAAGCCAGCGTGCGAGTGATGGCACGCGAGGACGGCTTGGAGATGATCGCGCACGTTTGTTTTGTGTTCCACGAACTGCCATTCCTCATCGTACACGACACGACCGGAGTGAGCCTAGAGGCACTGCAGATGCTGGCCATGCGCGTCACACTCGTGCCGTGCGTCTGGATGACGATTGGCGAGCACCACTACCGACACCCGACGGATTCGCAGCTGAGCCAAATGCCTGCAACCAAGCTGAATGAGCTCATCCAGCGCGCGTCTGTTGTCGCGAGAGCGAAGACTCCGCGCCGACAAAGCAGCAGCAGACTCGGCTCTTTTGCGCTCTCGCTTGGTAGATCAAGCGAGCAAGCGTCCGTTCCGCCTCCATCACCGCCACAGCCAACTGGCTGAGGTTGCTGGCAACTTCCAGTTGTAGATCAACAGCAGTAGATGGCATGCATCGATGGATAATATGTTGGTGGTGAAAGACAACTAGCTTCATAAAAGCTACTTACGGTGGAGCGAGTCTCCTTGATCCGGATCAATTGACCTGCTGCTGATGCGCCAAAGAGGACAACAGGATGCTTTCAACAAGCTGTCGAGCGACGGCGAGCTCGTTTGCGGCGGCGGCGGCTTCGTCGAGCACGTCAGGCAGGAACTGTTCGCGCACGTCCTTGGTCACGGGGTCGAAGAAGTGGCCAGTCTCCACGAGTGACTCGAACACTTGGCTATGCAGGCTCGACAGGTACTGCTTGGCGTACGCGCGCGCTGCGACCTTCTCCTCCAGCTCGGCTTGTGCGGCCGCGCGAGTGCGCTCCTCATCCATCCGCCGCTGCTTCTCGGCGTACTTGCGCTTGGCCTCTGCCTCGAGGCGCTGCACTTCAGCGAGCTCGGCGTTGCGCGCCTGCTCAAACAGCTCCTGTCGCTGGCGGATCTCGCGCAGCTCGTTCTCTTCGAGCACTTCGAGCATACCAATCTCGAGTGTCTTGCCCACGAGCACCTCCAAGATGGGCTCCACCTCGAGGTCGAAGTCGAACAGATCGCCATCCTCGATCTGTGTTCCGGCGTCGACGCCGGAGCTCGACGGGATGAACGTGACCGGCGGGTGCAGGTCCAGCAGTGCGTCTGTCTGGGTGCTCGTGTCGGCCTCGGGGTTCCGGTCTGTCAGCTCCTCCAGGTACATGTCTGTCTGGATGTCCATGTGTGTGCGTCCTCCAAGCGGCGGCGGTGTCGCCGGTCGCTGCTGCTGCAGCTGCCGCTGCGAGTCGCTCCCGCGCGCCTGCCTTGCCGGTTTCCTGGTCTCCGAGCCGTTTGTTTCAGGCGTCTCCTATCAAGGACATCAACAATCGTCAAGGCAAGCAGTGCATGCGACTAGTGACGACCTGAGGTGTCCTCGAACCTCTCGAGAGACGTAGGCACTCCCGCGGTGCACGCGCTTGTCGAACATGATGTTCTGCGACCGATCCGCTCTGCTCGCCAACGATCTCGGTCACCACCTCACCAGTAACCAGCACGTAATGACCGACAGTGCATGCGGACGTACGCATTGTCGCGTTGCGGCTTGACCCGCTTGGTCGCGACCGAGCGCGGGGCTGTGGCGAACTCGTAGCCGCCCGACTGCATGGCGACTGCCTTGGTCCGGGAGTTGGAGCCTCGGAGGCGAAAGCCGTGGAGAGAGGGGCGCGTGTGGCCCAGCTGGAGACCAACGCAGGCGGATTGAGCGTGGAGCCCAGCGCCGTGGAGCAGCGGAAGGTGTCGGGATGGCGCGAGCGGAGACCGTCGTGGTCGTCGTGGTTGGTTTCGACGACCCCCAAAAGGTCGCGTCGTTTCGCGTCCTGATCAGATCTGCGTCTGGCTCAGAACTCGGGGAGAGGGAAGGAGAGTTGAAGATGGTGATGGGATCGATTGGTCTGAGATTCTCAGATTGATTTGCGCATTTGATTGGCTGAAATATATTTTTCAACAGAGGTGGCTTCACCAATTTTTCGGAGCAAAAACTGCTGACTGATTCAAGCGCGAGGGGGATCGGCCGAAATGCGGTTCAGACGCAGGTCAACCCGTTGCTGGTTGCCTGGCCGCGTTGACGAGTGCGGACGAATGCGTGCGCTTGATTTCGCTATGAAAGTTGTGTGGGTCGTGAGGATCTTCATGAGTGATGATCCTTGCATCATGCGTCCAGCGACTGGGAATCTATGGCTGGATTTTGGCTGCTAAATGCTAGGATTTACGAGTTCGAGGGTAGGGTTCAAGCTCGACTCTGCGTTGTGTGGACCAGTCCTTTTCCCCGATACTGAGCGCAAGATCCTCCTTGGACACTGGGCGAACTTCAAGACCTCCCTCGAGAGTAGGACACTGCCTATTCGGCTTACACATTATTTCGAGATGAGCTCGGGGGAATGCGGACCACTTACAGCCATACTCCGCGTTCATCCGAAGTGAACAAGGCGCGTTGAGGACGCTTACAGCACGCGCGCGCTGGACTGAAGCTGTGTGAAGAAGGTATCCTTCTCCACATGCGAAAGGTTCAGCGGTGTGTCGCACGCTGAATACAGTTCCGAAGCGCGCGAATTAGCGGCGGCCAGCTCCGATTTAGCAGCGGGTGCACGCCTCCAGACGTGTCCCTGTGAAGTAGCAGCAAGACAGGAGACATCCTGTGCAGAGGCCCTTTTTTCGCTCCAGTCAGGCGGATTTGATTGGACAGAAAACGTGGCGGAGAGAACTGTCCAGAAGCCTGCACCGCTAAATCAGTGGACGGACCGCCAATATCTTGGCCACGTGATTCTCGGCCTCTTGCGCCATCGCAGCGCAGATTTCCTCCTCCTCTGATATATCCCTGTATAGTCAAGCGGTGCACTGTCCGACGCGACCATGCAGCGCGTGCGAGTATTGCATCCAGGTCACCTCCACGCCCCCACGCCGTTTCGGTCGACTCAGTGCGCGCCTCGTTCAAGCCTTCCGCTCCAATTCGGATACTGACTTACCACCTCGTCCGCCAGCGGTGTGGGACCGCCCTGATTCCGCCCGCCCTCTCCGTGTTTCTTGTCCAAAGTAACGCGACCCTTTCCAAAAGTAACGACACTCGTCCAAAAGTAACGTCACCCTCCCCCCTCCTCCTTCTCCCTCCGCGCCTGGGCGGAGCGCGTACCTATTCCTCAGATCGGGACGAGCGCCACACTCGCCAAGCCTTCGCGCTGCTCCGTCCCCCTGCCTGCCTGGGCCTGCTGCGAGCCCCCGTTCCTGCCTCGACGCCTCCCGCTCCGCGCGTCGGTCCGCCCCTCGCAGCTGCGCGATCTTTGCGTGTCTCCCTCCCTCCCTTCCTTCCGTCCTTCCCTTTCCGTGCGTCCGCCCTTTCGACCAGTCGAGTGCCAAGGTGCGCGGGGTTCCCCCCTCCGTCCGTCCTCTGCTGGTGATGTGATGCTCGCCATGGACTGACGCGAGGCAACGCAGGACGCCGACCGGGGGATTTAGACACAGGCCGATGGAGATGACGGCCATGCAGATGACGCCGCCGACGGCGCTGTCGACGCCGAGCAACAGCGCCGGCGGCCGCCCGCCGCTGGGCGGAGGAGGCGACGCGGTGGCCGACGCCATGAACGCGGCGACGGCGACGGCCGCGGGCCCCTCGGGGTCCTCGGCGCTTGAGATCACGTACAGCACCATCTCGCCAAAGGTGGAGCAGCCGCAGCAGCCGCCGGCCGCCGCCGCGTACCCCATGCACATCAAGCTCAGCCTGATCGACCAGAACCCGCGGCCGAGCAACCTCCTGGGCTCCAACGGGTGCGCGTCTGCCGGTTGCCTGGCTGTGCTGATGACACACACACACACTGACGCCCTCTGTGTGTGCGTGACCATGACTGTGACTATGCAGCGAGTCGTCGTCGTGCGAGAGCCCGTACCCAATGACACCCATGACGCCCATGACGCCCGGCGGCGGGTCGTCGTCGTCCTCGGGCGGTGACCTGAGCAAGAAGCAGCGGCACAACCTGCGCGAGCAGCGGCGCATCCTGCGCATCAGCAACCAGTTCGACATCCTGCGGCACAAGCTCGAGGGTGCCGGCTACTCGTCCTCCAAGAAGGACAAGTACAGCGTGCTGCAGGCCACGCTCGACTACATCAGCCAGCTCGAGCGCAACCAGCTGCCAGGCACGTCCGCCCTCGGGCCCAACGCGGTTGCCGCCGGCGCGTCCATCGGCGGCTGCGGAACGCCCATGAGCATGCAGAGGCGGCCGCCGCACCACCACCTGCCGACATCGAACGGCAACGGCAGCCGGCTGTCCATCTCGGCGCCGTCTCCGACCGCCGGCGGCATGATGGACCCCAGCGGCAACGGAGACGTGAGCAACGGCAACAAGCACGTGTTCCTCATCGACAGCATGCCGTCCCCCGTGCCGGCGCTGTCCATGTCGGGCGGGATGCCGTCGTTCCCGATCGACATGGACGGCGGCGCCATGTTCTCCGGCGCGGGAGGAGCCAACGCGGACGCGATCGAGGGCTCGACGGCGTCGTACCGGGACGTGTTCGCCAACAGCAGCATGCCGAGCCTGCTGGCCAAGCTGGACGGCACCATCGTGGAGGCCAACGCGCTGTTCCTCGAGCTGTGCTGCAAGAACATTGATGAGCTGCGCCTGCACAGCCTGTACACCATGTGCACCGCCGTGGACGCCCCCAAGATGTACAACCTCGTCAACCGGATCGTCGCGTGCGAGGTGGCCTCGGCGCAGAGCAAGATGATGTGGCACTTTGCCACCACCGGCGACCGAAAGGTGAGCGAGCGAGCTGCCTCGTGTGCGAGCTGGTATCCGTGACGGGTTCTCACCGTCTTGTGCCTCTCTGTCCCGCTCGCAGGTGTTCGTGTCCGTGTCCATGATCCACGACGCGATGCACCGCCCCGCCAACCTTCACTGCAGTCTCCTGCCGCTCTCGTAGGCTCCCCGCCTCGGCATCACGGACGAGCGGCGAGCGCGAGCAGCCGCGGCTGGCTTCTCCTCCCTGACGCGGGCTATCGGCTAGGCTTGCCGCCCTGGCGCGCCGAGCCACGGGCGGCGTTTTGTGTGCGTGTCTTGCGTGTCTGTACCATACTTTCTTCCTTTGTCCTGAGCACTGTGGAGTGAGTGGAGAAAGCGTCGGAGAGGAGGCCAAGCAAATACGAGGTCTATTTAATCACCACTGGGCCGCGGCCGTCGTCTCTCCTTCTCCTTCTTCTGCTCATGGCTTGTTGGTGGAGCTCGCGTCCGTCTCGACGGGCGTCGCGAACCGCGAGGTCGTCGCGCGCCAGACGCCGGCGACTGCGAACGCGCCGCAGCACGCGAGCAGCCAGCGGCGGTGGCCGAGCTCTCGGCGCGGCACCTTGCTTCGCTGCAGTCACACGAACGTTAGAGCCTCGAGTGGTGAATGGCGGACACGTCAGGCGAAGCAGGCACCTCGTTGAAGAAGTAGGCCGACACACCCAAGAGCGTCGCCGAGCCCGTGACGCGGCACCTGTCGATCCGAGGACGCGTCAGAGCAGCAGGAACAAGCCGGCCCACTGGGACGAAGCGTACGCGAGGCAGTCCTCGAACTCGGGCTCGGCCGGAGCCGTCGTCTCGGTGCTGCTGCTGCTGCTGGCCATGTCCGTCGACGTCTGGAGAGCGGCGCGTTGCCAGTGACGAGATGCATGTCAACGCCGCCGCGAGACCAGCACGATGCCCATGTTTAGTGTCCGCCACACCAGGTGAGACTGTCACACGAACACGTTGAAGCGAGTGATCCATCGTGAAGCCATCAACCGCCTTCACCCACGGCTGGACGTGGCGGCAGGTCGTGTGAGTATATATAGCGTCAAGCGAATGAGTCCATGCAGATAACATGGCTATTCCTGCCTGCCCCGGCACATCCAGTTCACTGCCGCGAGGTCCTGGTCGGTGCCGGCTGGAGACCGACCTGGTCGACTCGGTCACAGAGCGAGACGCGTGACAGTCGCAGCTCGAGACAAGATGATACATCCACCGGCATTGAAGGCATGGCCACTTCGTCGCCAACAACAGCGGAGGCCGAGCGGTTCGCGTTTGTTGGCCGCGTCGTGCTGCTGCCCGTGACGCTGCTGCTCAACTTCTCCCTGTTCCAGTACCTCGCCGGGCTGTACTTCCGCCGTCGGTATGAAACCCGGGTGACGCTGCTGCTGCTCTGCGCGCTCGTGAGCTTCGTGGCGCTCATTCCGTTCGCCGAGCCCGATCAGCTCGTGCTGCACAGACTCAGCGACGTGTCGGAGCTGGCGTCGATCCTCACGTTCCTGCTGCAGATCACCATCATCGGCCGCGGCTTCAACCGCAAGATGCGTCTGCGCTCCATCACCTGGTCTACGTATGCCGCCGAGATCGGCTCGCTTTTTGGCATCGCACTCATGCTCGCCAACATTGAGGAGATCGCCAACCATGGCGCGGAGAAAGCGAGCGCGGTCCTGGACGACACCAGCGAGGGATTCAAAGTCGTCGTGCTCGTCTTCATCGTCTGCTTCCGGTTCTACTACCTGAGCATGTCCAGGGGTCTGTCGTCAGTTATCAAGACCCGCAAGATGGAGCTGGGTGTCTACTTCCTCTTCATGACGCACGAGTACCCGTTCCTGGCGCTCCGAAGCCGCTACCCGTCGCTCGCGTGGGACGCGCCACAAGCGCTTTGGAGTCGCATCACGATCTTCATGTGCATCGGGATGACGGTGCGGGACAAGATCCGCAGCCGCAGGGAGCGCACGTCCGCCGCGTCGGGCTCCAGCTTCCGCAGCCGAACGAACAGCAACAGCAACATGATCGATGCAATCAGCGCGGCGCGCCGGAAATCAAGTGCGTTCGCTGCCAACAGCGCAGCCGCAGCGGGAAGGATCATGACTGCGACCACCAACATGGCTTCGTCGGCCGCTTCTCAGCCGCAGCAGCGACTCCGTCGCGCACTGACCAAGTCAACGACGGTACGCAAGGCGCAGGTGGTGCCGCAATCGTTCCAAGGAGCATCCAAGGTCAGAGTGATGCCGTTTGTGCCGGAGACTACTTTTAGCCAGTAAAGCTCGATCAAGAAGGGACCATGCCATGCACCCTGGCTCATTGCCTGGCCTCTTTGGTCGCTGTCAAACTTGCACCTGAGAGCAGACACAGGCGTTTTGTCCGATCATTCAGGTCGTCTCATCCGCTCAACGTTATCTTTAGGTCAACGCATTCCTGAGTGTCTGAGGAACGCACTCTCGCCGCTCCATCTCACTTCGAGACCTGCACCATCTCAGCTGGAACAAGTGAGAAGGACGAGTCCATTCATTCCCTTTTGCCCTCAAGAGCGAGCTCATCCAACACCAATGACCGTGACGCAGAAATCGATTGACTTCTATGGACGGACGGTGTGCATGCCGGTGTCGCTTCTCATCAACTTCTCCCTCTTCCAGTACCTGGCGACCACGTACTTTCGGCGGCGCAACGATCGTCGCGTGATCCTGCTGCTGGTCTGTAGCGTCGCAGCGTTTGTCTGCTTGATCCCGATCTCCCACCCGGACGATAAGGTTGTCAACGACCTGAACGACATCTCGGAGATCCTGTCGACCATGACGTTCTTGATCCAGATCACCATGATCGGCCGTGACATGAACCGCAAGATGCGAGTGCGGTCTCTCGCTTGGTCGGCCCGTGCTGCCGAGTTGCTCACGCTGCTCGGCATTATCCTCGCGATCAAGCTACTGTTGGAGCTCGCGTACCCGCACGTCAACTTCCACCGCTTTGATGAGGTAGACAACATCATGGAGAACGTCTCCTTGGCCTTCGTGCTCTTCTTCCGCGTCTTCTACGTCTCCCAGATTCGCGGGCTTCGAGCCACGGTGGCAACCAAGAAGGGCGAGATCGCACTCTACCTGCTGTTCGTGACGCACGAGTACCCGTTCATGGTGCTCAACACTGTTACCGATCTCAACTGGGAAGAGGTGCAGGCGGTCTGGAACCGCGTCACCATGGCTGCGTGTCTGGTGCACACAATCCGCCAGAAGATCAAGATGAGCAGCAGCAGCAAGCGCGCCAACTCGACCAAGTTCGTGACTGCAACTTCTGTCGAAGCGCCTCCGGCCGATGGACCGGCGAGGTCCCGGGTTTGGCTGGTTGTGCCGGCGAAGCCTGTCCCTGCAGCCACCAACGTCAAGAGCATCAGCAATCTCAGGGCTGTGGCGCCGGCTCGGACGGGTGGGATGTCAGCCCCAAATCTGCTCCAGGTTGCTCCAGGGCGGCGC
>JAADYB010000965.1:0-10788 GCA_023338075.1 Phytopythium litorale | reverse complement strand
GCAGACGTGCGGGAGAGCGGCCACTTGTGGTCGCGACCGGCACACAACGCGCGCACTCGTCGCGATCTCCATAGCGTGTTCGATCCCGTGTGCTTCTCTCTCTCTTGTGTCTTGTGTCTTGTGTCTTGTGTCTTGTGCCTTGTGCCTTGTGCCCTGCGCGTTGTGGTTGCCTGCCGAGGAACTGGCGAATGCGTTGAATCCCCTCACCTCTGACAATGAAGTATTCGCCAACATCCAGCGCAAATCTATTTGGGAATGATGGTCTCTCTTCTGAAGCATTGGAGGCGTTGTTGATGGCTTCGTGACGTTCACGCTTTTTATGCTTGTAGATTTGAACCAAACCTAGTTGTTCTGCTAGCTTGGCTTTCACTTGTGACGGTGAGGTGGAAGCAGGCGCATCAGATCTTTGAATCAGCAGCCCACGAGTGGAGGAACGACATCAAACTTTCGTCCCGTTCGTCAGCATCAAGATTTGACGCGCTGCTTGAGCCAGGTCCAGACCCACCACACCTCTCGGATACCTGAGCATTCCAGATCTCGCGCGTCAACAAGTTCCGGGAAGGTATCGAGGAGCCATTCCAGCATCTCGACGCGGCCGAAGTACGCCATACGCTTCGCCAGGATCGATGTCCACATCTCGGTGGGTGCACGCTCGAAGAGCCACAATAGCATCTGTGTGTTGCCTCTCACAACAGCGTTCGACAACGCGCTTTGTGTAAAGCCCTCGCGTCGATTCTCGCCCAGCCACCGAAGAACCTCCAAGTCGTGTGCGCTGTCCATTGCCTCAGTTGTGCATCCTTCGGTTCGGTGGGTATGCAAGAACTTGACGATCTCCAACTGTCCTTCATTCGCTGCGGCGTCGATCGCCTCGGTCGTGCATCCTTCTGTTCGATTGAAATGCAACCACTTGACGATATCCAGGTGGCCATTCCTGGCAGCTTCATCCATGGCGTGCGTTGTACATCCCTCCGTGCGGTTCTCGTGAAGAAACTGCACAACCTCCAGATGACCGTTCTCAGCAGCTTGATCCATTGCAATCGACGTGCATCCTTCACGGCGATTCTCGTGAAAAAAATGGACTAGATCGAGGCGGCCATTCGCTGCAGCGGCGTCCATCGCGTCGGTTGTGCACTCCGCCTCTGGGCAGTTGATCTGCAACCACTTGAGCATCTCGAGGTCCGCCTCACCTGTCACTTTATCGATCGATACATTCGGATAGACTCCGCTCCGAGGGGCAAACAGATTCTGTGTCACACCAAGGTGGTCGCTGCGCACCTCGTCCTTGAATATGGTCGTGATTCTCCCCTCAGAGCGAATCTCAAGCAGAAACTTAACGACTGCGATGTGACCGTGTTGAGCTGCGTAGTTCAAAGCGCAAGGCGAGCATTCGAGGCCCTTCGAGCGCAGCCACTGCACCGTGTTAAGATGTCCACTCCTCGCAGCATATTCAATCGCACGATGAGTGCAACCTTCTCCGCCGTTGTTATACATCCACTGCAGCAACTTCAATTGGCCATTGCGTGCTGCATCGTTCATCATGACTGAAGAGAGGAGAAGCACGGACTTGGAGAGAAGAAACGACGCGATATCGAGGCGTCCACTTCGTGTGACAGCTTTTTTCAGGTGCCATTTGGTCATGTTGTGCATTGGAATCTTCACCATCGGGAAGATCCACTCGACGACGCGCAAGTGCCCACAATTAACCGCTTCTCGAAGCACCACGTCACCACAGGTTGGCTCAGTGACGTTGAACATCCATTGCAGCATCTCCAGGTGGCCATTTCTGCTCGCCAGTATCATGCAGTCGTCGGACAGAATGCTCTTCTTCAGAGCTTTGAAGTCGTCACCTGGAGCCAAACCAGCCATCGCACGGTCGTACAACCACTGCAATGCCTCCAGGTGGCCGCCCTTGACAGCTTCTCTAACGGACAAGCCATCAACACAGCATCCAAATCGCTTCTCCAAGAGCTCCATCAGCGTCAGGTTGCCAACCTCAGCCGCCACAGATAAGTACAGCCGAGCAAGCGATCGCTTCACCAAATAGTGAAGCTCTCGGTTGCTTGCGAGTTCATCGATCAAATGCCGGGACAATCGCGCACAGTCGCGCCGGATCGCGATCTCAATCGTCCAGGACTTGTGAGGCGCGAGGTACGAGGCAATGAGGTTGCCGACGTGCGTTAGGGTGTCCACTTGCGGTCGCGAGCGGCACACAACGATCACACTCGTCATATACTCCATGCTGCGCTTTGTGCGGCGACTGCAAATGTCTTGTGCTTGCTGGTGGACTGCGAGGAGTGCGCGAATGGACGCCAGGGCCACGTCAGACCATCGGCAAGTCACCTTGAAGCGGCGCGTCTCTTGGAAGTCTCCTGCTCCGCCTCCGCCACTTGGAGCTCCACCTCAGTGCCACAACCGTTGCAAGCCCGCTCGTTGATCCTCCTCTCGCTCTTCAAGGCTCGGAAACACACGCAGTCACGATGGCGAGCGCCACTGGCGGCGGGTACGACGTGGACTTCGCAGCTCTTGGACTGACAGCCGACCGGTTCGCAGCCTTCGTCCACATCTTCGAGTCGCTGGACTCGGCACGCACGGGTGCCATCCCGCCGTCCAAACTCGAGGCGCTGTGCTTCCAGCTGGGCGAGCCGCTGGAGGACGAGGAGCTCGCGGTGGCGCGCGCGAGCCTCACGGATCCCAGCTCCGGCCTCGTGCACTTCACCTCCTTCCTGCCCTGGTGGGTCGCCGAGTGAGGAACGAGTCGACAAACAAACCAACCTAGCACCGATGCAATGAATCGCAATGCTTTGACGCTAGGATTGCCAGTCGCTTCGCTCTCTCTCCTTCATATCACCGTGTTCCGCTTAGTGCTGCTCTTGCCCCCACTGGCTGCTACACTTGGCGAACCGACACCGGCATTGCTGGCCAGCAGCGTCTGTGTGACAGCAGCTCGGACGCGCAGCGCTCGCGATATGAGTTCCCGTCGCTTCGCCCGCGAGTGCAGCAGCAAGTTGCGCTCGTGCAGGCGTCGAAGACGTTCGGGGGCGTCCTCGAGCGTGTCGTTACCGCCCAGATCGACCACCTGCAGCCGTGGGAGCGCGTCGAGCTTCTCGTCGATCGCCTCGAGCTTGTTGTTGCGAAGAACGAGCTCTTGAAGCTGATCGAGGCGAGCCAAACTGATGGGAAGCGTCCGGAGGTTGTTGTTGGCCGCGTTCAGCCGCTGAAGCCGCGCGAGCGATGAGCCGAGGGCCTCCGGCAGCTCGTCGATCTGGTTGTCGGACACGTCGAGCGTCGCCAGGTGCGGGAAAGAGGAGCCCAGCGCGTCAGGGAGTCGCGTGAGGCAGTTTCTGCGGATGTTGAGCTTCCGGAGCTTGGGGAATCGGCCAGGGGCGAGCGCTTCGAGCGGGAACGCCGTCAGACCGAGACTCGAAAGGTCGAGCTCTGTTCCAGCAGTCTCGGACTGGCACCGCGTGAAGCGTGCTTCGAGTTGAGATTCTTCGGACAGCGAGTCTGGCGTCTCAGAGATCGCTTCTCCATCGCCGCTTTCGTGTTGCGGCTGCATGTCGTCCCCCTTGGTCATTCTGCACGCTCTCACTGTGGACGCGAACACACGCAAACACAGGAAAGGTTGGGAGAGATCTGTTGTTGTCCCAAGGACTCGTGCTCATTCTTGAGAAGCGCTGCGCCATATTTACCGCGAGCGAAACTGCTGAAAGGAAGTGGCGACCTCACTGGACGAGCGCCTTCTCGAAGCGCACGAGAGAGAACGAAGAGAACTTCGACGTGCTTGTCTCCGTGTATCCGTGCGCGCGGTACAAGTGCTGCGCCGCGCTCATGGCACCGATCGTTTCCAGGCTAATGGTCTTGTAGCCACGGTCACCCACAAACTCTTCAAGTGTCGCGATCAGCGCCGACGCCACGCCACGACGACGGAATGACGCGTCCACACTCAGTCGGCATAGCTCCGCCACCGACCCGTTCACTTCGGAAGCTTCGTCGTTATCAGCAGGCTTGAGACCAACGCAGCCGACCACTTCGCCGTCCACCTCCGCGACCCAAAACCCGCTCCGTGCACACTGAAAACTCCTAGCGACGTCGAACATGTCGCCACCCGGGGATTGGAGCCGCTTCTCGACAAACTTGCGCACCGCCTTGGATGTCTTGGCGAAGTCGAGGTGGGTGGATTGGAACAGATCCTGGACACGCGCCAAGTCTTGCGACTGAAACGTTCGCACAATGACTGGTGAAGCCCCGCTCCGAGATGGGAAACTTGTCGCCACGAGTGCGGTCGCCGTGTCGCTGTGGGCTTGGAGACCCGACTTGGACCGGTTGGTTGCCACGAAGACGGCGTAGTGAGCGTTGCAGAGCCACCAGTCGGCGTGCTCATCGAACGGCTCCAGCATCGCGAGGCGCTTCTTGTCCTCGCTCGTCGTGAATCGCGCGTACACTTGGTTCATGTCCATGATGGCGCAGCTGCGCCAGTTCGCGCGCACCAGGAGGCGGCGGAAGTGGTCGTTGGCGGTCTGGAACTCGCGCAGGGAGCGCAACTCGCAGCCCTTGACCGCGAAGTAGTGCTGTAGCGTCGCGCCGAACACGTCATTCAGCGCGATTGGGTCGTAGAGCACGGCCGTCGCGTCCTCGAATGTCGCGGCGAGCCATCTCAGCAGCGTCGTGCCTCGCTCCGGCTCCAGATATGACTGCGGAGGCATGGAATACGACCACCCACTAGTGAGCACAACAGTCTTCAGATGGAACCTTGGGATGGCGCTGTCGTGACGTACGACCACACACTCGGCGATGATCAGCGTTGGGAGCGACGAGTCGACTCGAAGCGTCTCCAGACGCCGCGCCAGGGTCTCCACGTCGCCAAGATCACACGAGAAGAGCGCGTATGTCGCACTGTCCCCAACATCGCAACGATAAGCAACGCCGTCACTAGCGACATCGTTGGACACGACCACGTCTGCTCCTGGGAAGAACTCGGCCGCCCGCTCTCGGAGGAGCGCGGCCTTGGCGCTGACGATCGGCGCGCAGTCGACCTCGACGAAGCGCACGCGGTGCTTCTCCTGGGTCGCCACCAGCCGGAAGAAGAGCGTGTCGAAGCCCGCGCCGAGCGACACAATGTTCACGGGCGTGTCGTCATCTGCAGAGCCAACAGCGCAGCGTGAATGCCTTTGCCGAGCACGACGGCGCTGACACGAAGCGTACGCTGGGCGAGGAACGCCTCGACGTGGCGCGTGATGGCCACGTGGCGCAGGTAGTACCCTCGGTGGATCTGTGCATGCCCAACGGACAGTGTCAGCCGCATCGGCGTCGCACAGCAACAGGGTATATAGCGTCGACGCCCACCAGTGGAATGCGGCGCGAGGGTTTGTCCACCACGAGGCGCAGGAAGGCGTCGCGGAAGTAGCCCTGCGTCACGGCCGACCTGGCGCGACGCACACATGGAAACAGGAGTCGTGAGCGGCTGGCAGACGGCTGCAGAGCGCGCAGAAGCACGCACAGCTTGCACTTGGCGGCGTCCAGCGCCGTCTCCGTCACATTGTGGTCGCTCGTGGCGGTCATGGCGGTGGCTACACTCTTCACGGCCAAAAAAATCGGATGGCCGCCAAAATTTGGATCGTCGCACTGTGGTCAAAAATTGCGAAAATACCGTCGTAAATATCGCGAAAACCGGTATGTTGACTTCAGGATGGGATCAGATCTGATGGAAATGGCATCAAATCCCGTATGAATACCGTGTAAACCGGTATTTTGACAAAGTTTAGTCCGTGGTTGAAGAACCCGGTTGGTGTGTACCACATTTATGAGTCTCCGCTTGTCAATGCGGTGCTGTCAGTCGGAGAATCGCGCGTCACGTGGCAAGTCGCTCTCTACATAGTGAACCCAAGTCAAACCCTTTCCAAAGATGCCGATCGAGGTGACCGTGTCGACGCCCGAGGGCATCGCCGAGGACGTCAAGGCGCTGCGCGCGTCGTTCCGCGAGGGGCTGACGCGCGACCTGGACAAGCGCCGGCGCACGCTCGAGGGCATCCAGCGCATGCTGCGCGAGCAGCGGCGCGCGATCCAGGACGCGCTGTGGAAGGACCTGCACAAGCCGCCGGCCGAGACGCTCATCTCGGAGCTGGCGCCGCTGGACAGCGAGCTGCAGGCGCATCTGGACTACCTGCGCGACTGGGCTGCGCCTGAGAAGGTGTGGACCAATCTGGCCAACCTGCCGGGCTCGGCCTACATCCAGAAGGACCCGCTGGGGCTCGTGTGCCTCATGGGGACGTGGAACTACCCGGTGCAGCTCACGCTCTGGCCGCTCATCGGCGCCATCGCCGCCGGCAACTGCGTGCTGCTGCGCCTGCCGGCGGACGACACGTGCGCGCACACGAGCGCGCTGCTCTTCCAGATCGTCAGCGGCTACGTCAACCGCCAGTACGTGCGCGTGGTGCACGGCGGCATCCCGGCCACGACCGCCATGCTGTCGCACAAGTTCGACCTCATCCTGGCCACGGGCGGCGCCACGATCGGCCGCGTGGTGGCCGAGGCGGCGGCCAAGACGCTCACGCCGACGGTGTTGGAGCTCGGCGGCAAGTCGCCCACCATCGTGGACGAGACGAGCAACGTCGAGGTAGCCGCGCGGCGGATCGCCTGGGCCGCGTTCCTCAACTGCGGCCAGTCGTGCGTGCGGCCCGACTACGTCATGGTGAGCGCCGCGATCGGCGACCAGTTCGTCGCGGCCGTCGAGAAGAATGTCAAGGTCTTCTTCGGCGACGACGCCAAGGAGAGCATGTCGTACTGCCGGCTCGGCACCGACCGGTCCTACAGCCGCATCGTCGGGCTGCTCGACAAGGACGCCGCGTTCGTCACGACCGGCGGCGACAAGAGCGCCGAGGACCGCTACGTGGCACCGACCGTGCTCAACTTCAAGCGGGACTTTGCGGCGTTCAAGGACAGCGCCGTCATGCAGGAGGAGATCTTCGGCCCGCTGCTGCCAGTGTACTACTACGAGAGCATCGACGAGGCCATCGACTTCGTCAACGATGGCGAGAAGCCGCTGGCGCTGTACGTGTACTCGTCCAAGTCCAAGGTGCAGCAGCGCGTGCTGTCCGAGACGAGCTCGGGCACGGCCTGCATCAACGACAGCATGGTGCAGAACGTGAACCTGAACCTGCCGTTCGGCGGCGTGGGCGCCTCGGGCATGGGGGCGTACCACGGCAAGCACTCGTTCGACACGTTCTCGCACAAGAAGGCGGTGCAGAAGAAGTACTGGATCTTGGACGCGCCGCAGCGCTACATGCCGTACACGCAGTCGAACGTGGCGGTGCTCAAGCTCGTGATGCGTCCGGTGCCGCGCGAGATCTCCTTCATGGTCGTCTACGCGGCCTTCGCCTTCTTCATCGCCGCGGCGGGTCTCCTGTTCCAGGACTACATCGGCACGAGCAGCTGAGTGCTCGCCAGGTGTCCGTCGCCGTCCAAGGTTGGTGTTTGCTGTCCTCAGGCGCTTCGTTTCGATCGTCAGGTGTCGGTGCAACGTCAGTATAAGCCCAGGCAGTGCTTTCATCCCGCAGCAAATGAACTCATGGATCCATTCAAGTCGTTCAACGCCGCGTAAGTTATCAAGCGCAAAGCAGCTCCCATTAGACACTGACAGGCCCGCAGCGTCCAGTCTGAGCAGTGAAGCGCGCCGCCTCGTCCTCCTTGATGGCGTTGTAGACTTCAGTGCCACACACCTTGGCGCCGAGCGTCATGAGTTCGCCGAACAGCTTGGCGCCGTTCGATCTGCTCGCGGGTCGCTGGAACGTGTGCCGCTTGGTGCACGCGCTGCGGCACACGACACGCTGCACGCCATCCGGACAAATCTCTTGTCGCACAAGCAGCCTATCACACAACCACTACCGTCAGAGAACTCTAATGTAGGGCAGTCAATTGAGCAAGTACGTACGCTCCAGTGACGTCTCGGCGGATGGTCACGTCGCTCGGGAGCGGGTACATGTCGTCCTTGTCGACAAAGTCCCAGAGCAGCACGATGTACGACCCCGTGACGCGGTAGTACGAGAACATGCGGCCGCCCAGCACGACCTCGTCTGCAGTCGAGTTGTTTTGATAGCGTGTGCTGAAGATGCCGTAGCGGATGCTCTCGGCTGGTGAGTCGGCGAGCTGCACCGTCGAACTCGTCAGCGTGTGATCAGGCCACTCGGATCCAAACCCGAGAATGGATCCACTCGCCGCCGCGAAGATGCGGTCCACGTCCACCGTGTCGAGCGCATAGACACCGACGCAAGTCATGCCGAACTGGTCGTCCTGAACGCGCACCTGCCGCGTCGTGATGCTCGGTGCCTCGAGCGAAATCCCCTCGGTCTCGCCGATCAGCACTTGCATCGCTCGGTCCAACTTCGTGTTGGTGCACAACTCCCGGCACTCGCGAAGACGTGAGGTTTTCGACAGTCCGAGGCGCGAGTACGAGTGCAGCAGTTGCTGCAGGTCCAGTTCCTTCAGTCGCAGCGCTGTTAGGTGACGAAGATATGGCCAAGACAGCTCGCAGCAAGCTGACCGAGGACTTACCGAGCTGACCAAGGGCGAGCTGGAGAAGACCGAGTGCAGGCCGCGCAGGTACTGCCGGTTCGAGTAAAATGCCGTACGCAGCTGCTCTTGAACTGCCTCCGCCCGTCGTCGATGAAGCCGTTCGACCGCCGCGCGCTCCTCCCACTGCGCGATCGTCGCACTTTGTAGCTGGTTCTTGCGCTGGCGACGCAGCATCTCCAGCTGCCGCTCGAGGCAGGCTGCCTCCTCCTGCAGCTTCACCTGCTCGCTCTGCTCTCGCGCGATCATGGTACTGTTAACTGTCTCTATGGTTACGTCGGTCGATTGAGGTGGCTACCTTCTTGCGGTTGCGGTGGCGGCGCGCACTGGCGACGAGCTGGAGCCGCCGCCGCTCCGTGTGCTGACTCCTCTTCTCGCCATTCAGTGCGTCATGTCCCTCGCGCTCGTCCTCCTTCTCCCGCTCGTATACTGAGACTGCGTCCCCAACCTCGCCGTCACCACTCAGGTGGACCTGCAGCTCGGTGATGTCGACGTCCGCGAACAAGTCGAGCGGGGCGAGACCCACTCCGCCGGCATCGTCAGCGTCCGCGAATATGGCTGCAGAGATCAGAGCGGGCACGGGAATGCGTCAGAGCCGCAGGTGAAAGACGACCAGCACCGCAGCGGAGTCAGGGAGGCGTCGCGAGCGCTGTGGAGGCGCAGACGCCACGAGAAGCAGAGCAGTGAGAGAGAGAGGAAGAGACCTGCGTCCAAGTCGAGAGTGCTCATGAGAGCAGGAGGAGAAATGGAAGTGACCAGCAAAATCGGCATGGTATCAGAGATGGTATCAGAAGGACCATCTGATCACTTTGACGTTTGTCGGAAGGTGATCTCCATGCTTGGCGATTGCTCGGCGACAGTGTGACGAGTTCGACTTGAGTGCCGTGCAGATAGCAGTGCATGTGGACGAGCGGTACGCGCTCGGCAGTTCTTCTGCGTCGTTCCGCTTCGCGAAGTGTCGGTGCAACGTCAATAGAAGCCCAGTAGCGGTCAGCGAATGGACTCTTTTGTATTGATCGTAGTCGTGGCTCAACCCCAAAACAGACGAAGACGCTCACGGGCTCGCAGCTACAAGTCTAAGTGGCGCAGCGCACCACCTCTCCTTCCTTGACGGCGTTGTACATTTCAGTGCCACACACCTTGGCGCCGAGTGTCATGAGCCCGCCAAACCGCTCGGCTCCCTTGGATCTTCTCGCGGACGGCTGAAACGTGTGGTGCTTGGTGCATGCGCTGCGGCACACGACGCGCTGCACGCCGTCCGGACAAATCTCCTGCCTCAGGAGCATCCTGGGACGCAAACAAGCACTGCCGTCAGAGAACTCCCTCGTCGAGCAAACCATTCAGCGAGCACGTACGCTCCAGTAATGTCGCGGCGAATGGACACATCGCTCGGCAGCGGGTACATGTCGTCCTTGTCGACAAAGTCCCACAAAGCCACGATGTAGGAGCCTGTGACGCGGTAGTACGAGAACATGCGACCGCCCAGCACGACCTCGTCCGCTGTCGAGTTGTTTTGGAAGCGCGCTCCAAAGATGCCGTAGCGAATACTCTCGGCTGGTGAGTCGGCGAGCTGCACCGTCGAGCTCGTCAATGTGTGGTCGGGCCATTCAGATCCGAAGCCGAAAATGGACCCGCTCGCTGCCTTAAAGATGCGGTCCACGTCCACCGTGTCGAGCGCATAGACACCCATGTAGGTCATGCCGAGCTGGCTGTCTTCAGCGCGCACCTGCCGCGTCGTGATACTCGGTGCCTCGAGCGAGATCCCCTCTGTCTCACCGATGAGCAACTGCATCGCGCGATCCAACTTGGAGTTGGTGCAGAGTTCACGGCACTCGCGGAGGCGAGAGGCTTTCGACAGTCCGAGATGTGAGTACGAGTGCAGCAGTTGTCGCAAGTCAAGCTCCTGCGATTACACCAACGATGTGAGACGAAGATACGACCAGACAAGACGCACAGCAAAACAGTCGGGGACTTACCGAGCTGACCATGGGTGAGCTGGAGAAGACCGAGTGCAGATCGCCCACTAGCTGCCGATTCCGATACACGGCAGCGCGCAGCTGCTGATGAATCGACTCCGCCCGTCTCCGTTGAAGCCGCTCGATAACCGCGCGTTCTTCCCACTGCGCGATCGTCGCGCTCGGCAACTGGTTCTTGCGCTGGCGGCGCAGCATCTCCAGCTGCCGTTCAAGGCAGGTTGCCTCCTCCTGCAGCTCCAGCCTCTCG
>JAADYB010000964.1:0-10823 GCA_023338075.1 Phytopythium litorale | reverse complement strand
CGAGATCAACCCGTCGCCGTCCGCGTCGACGAGGTCGAAGAACGTCTTAGGCCGCGGCGGGCCGCCATGCAGCTGGAGCAATAACGAGCGCGATACATGTTCCCCAGGTGAGTGTGAGTCGGCCCGACGAGTGCGTGCAGTAGTTGCCATTCCCCCTTCCCCCCGCCACCGCATCTCGAAATGGCTCGCGCACCTCGATGAACTGGTCGTACTCGACGTTCGTGATCTGCAGCGCGCGCAGGGTCTTGACGTGGGTCTGCGAGCGTCAAGCAGCGTAAGTCGACGCGCCATCAGCCCGCCACGTCCGCCAGACGCCCCACCTCAAAGTCGATGTGGTGCTCGTCGTGGAACTTGAGCAGCGCGTTCACGTCGGCCGCCGTCACGCTGGGTGTCTCGATCAGCACCGTCCTGAGCAGGCGCAGGTACGCGTCGGCCACTTCCTGCCGTCCCGCGACACGCTCTGTTAGCCGCCTTCACACCGCCACAACCCCATCCGGTACGCAGAGACAGCCCCCCACCTTGGTGGTCTTGTCGGTGCGCGCCTTGGCGTTGAACTTTGGGTTCTTGGACGCCAGCGGCGCTCCGTGGCGGTACGTGTAGGGCGTGATAGCGCGCGCCAGGTCGTCGCGCGTCATGAAGAACTGCTTGTCGATCTCCACGGACGAAAAGTACTCGAACACGCGCTCGGGCGCCGAGAACTTGCGCAGCCGGTTCTCGTAGTTGCCCACGGTGCGCTCCGTGAACGACGGCGCGTCGGCCGCCGCCGCCTCTGCCTTCCCCTCCGCCCGCGCGTCGCGCTGCGATCCCAGACGCCCGCTGCCCGCCGCAGTCGCAGTCGCAGTTGCAGTCACCGCCGCCATAACCAGCGCCGCGGGCGGCACGCGCGAGCCGAAGCGCAGGAGCCGCGCCGCCATGCCGGTCGGATCGAGAGGGAGGAAGGTGCGTGGCGCTTGCGGCAACTGGACGACTTGCCTGGCCTTTCCGAAAATGGTTCAACCGCGCGGGGATTGCTTACAAAAACCAAGTGAGGAGTCGACAGCTCGCAAAAGATGCAGTGTAAATAAGGGAAGGGATCGGATTGCAGCCGATAATGGCACATGCACGACGACGGCGAGGTTGTTCCGTGGACGGAAGCTGAGGCCGGGTGACTAACTAATCGGCGGTCTTGCTCGGCGCCGGAGCCGGGGTAATAGATAAGGAGGGCCAGAGGCGGTGGGCTGGGCGACTAGTCGATCTCCATGGGCTCGTCCTCGTCGTCGGGGATCTCCTCGAAGCGCACGAACGATGCGGGCTCGTCGTCGCTGGCCGGCGAGCGGGCCTGGGCAATGGCTGCGTCCTCCTCCTCCGCGTCGCTCTCCACCAGCTCTATCCGCGGCGACGCGTTCAGCGCGCTCGCCTGGTACGGGTCGAACAGCACCAGCGCGGTGCAGCTTTCGTCGGCCGGCGGCATCGGGTACCCCGCTGGGAACGGCCCCGCGTCGCTGGCGGGCCGCAGCGCGCCGGCGACCGGGCGGAGCGTCGTCGTGGCCATGGTCTTGCCGTGCTCCTGCCACCACGGAAGCGGGACGATGGCCTTGTCTTGGACGCCGTTCACGTCCATGGAGCTGTCCTCCTCGGGCGGGGAGCTCGGCGGAGATGACACCCGCATGCGCTTGAGGCGGTCCAGCACGAAGCGCTTGGTGAGCGGGTCGAACGTCATGCCGCCCGCGTGGTGCGGTCGCTCCACGGACGCCTCCTCCTCCTCTTCTCGCTGGCGGCGCTTGAGCATCCCGGAGCCGCCGCGTGCGCGTGCGAAGTGGTCCTGCCGCGCGGCGCTGCGCTGCCGGTCGAAAAAGAGGCTCGGGCCGTAGCTGCACGTGGCGGTGCTGCTCTGCATGCGCATCTCGCTCTTGCTCGGGGCGGAAGGTGTCGTCGACGCGGGTGGGTGCTGCTGTCGGTTGGTGCGGAGATTGTCGAGTGGCATGCCGGTGACCTTGAGCGTTGTATGGCGGACATGTTGATGCGGCGGATGAGTGGCAACTTGATGGGCGTGTTTTCGTGTCGCAGCGCTTCAAAGGTTCGATGGCTGTCGTGAGAATCGGGAGGGGCGACATCAACTCTTGACACGCCCGGTATGGCGCGACCCGCCCAATCAGACAGGTCATCCCGTGTATCGTCGGAACACTCTAGAATGTTGCCGCAACTACCGAGGCTGCAACGAAAACCTGTCTCGAACATGCTGGAACACCGTACCGTCATGCCCGAAATAAAGAGCTCTTGCTGTGCAAACAGCCCTCTATTCGGATACGATACTGTATTTACGATGTTCGTGTGGCTCGACGAATGTGCCACACTGTCAACAGACACCTTTGCTGTCCGAGTTCATGGTCGACTCGATGGATGCAAAGGATCCACGAGGCTGCATGACGCACGTGGGCCTTGCATGGAAAGCACTTTAGTCGGACGCAGCGGCGTCACTCGCAGTCGAGGAAGCCAATTCACGAGTCCCCGGGCGGGATCCACGGGCCGGGAAAGCCCGGACGAGCTTTGCCTGCCGCGAAGTTTCGAGTCGAAACGCAATCCTCCGACGCGAAATCTGTCCACAGACGCAGCGACTCGTCGACCGACTGGCCACAGCAGCATTTCGGACACTCTCCCTCGAGGTGTGCGGCCTGCGTGCCGACCATCGATGCGCCAGTCGTCTTTTGTGTCACACTGCTCCTCCATCCAACTGGGTGTTCGCGGAGCCAGCACAGCCGCCGAGCCCGTCTCCAATGTGCCGCCTGACCACCGGAAGGAGCGCAGCATAGGGAAGAGGGGCCGCGACGACGGACAACCGCGGCGTGAGAGCAGCCTTTGGATGTGGAGCGTCTCACTGTCCAACGCCTCGAACGGTGCCGCTTCACGTTCAAACAATCGCGGCACTGTGCGTTGGCAGCCGAGGCCTCGCTCAGCTGTCCGCGGTTCGGTCAGAGTGGCTTCCGTGCCCGCTCCAGTCTCGCTCACTTGCCAATCCGCCTCCAACAAAGCAGCATGAAGACCGCACCCTCGCTCGCCTTCGCCCTCGCCGTGCTGGCCACGCTGCCCTCCGACTGCAATGGGCGGCAGCAGTACGTCTCGCGCATTCCAAACGGAGGGAACGTGGCGAACGCGCCAGCCATCGGCCACTCGGACAACACGGGCTCCTCCAGCGCGGTCAACGCCTTCGGCAGCGACTTTGCGAGCGCCGGCAACGCCTGGACGGTCAGCCTGTGCGAGCAGGACTCGGACGGCGACGGCCAGACGAACGGCCAGGAGCTCGGCGACCCGTGCTGCGAGTGGACCACAGGCGCAACGCCCCGGCGCACGACCGGCATCTCGCACCCTTCCGACAGCAGCTTGACCTCGAACGCGTCGCTGTGGGCGGACGTCAATTGCTCCACCGTCACGCAGACCACCTCCTCAGCGACGACTCCAGGCTTGGCCACCGTCGCGGTGCTATCCAGCGCACTCGTTGGAATCCTTGCGCTCGCTTAGAGCCGTTCGGGGAAGCGTTGACTCTTGGTTGTCCATCATGACACTGCAATACACGAACTTTCATGAACCGAGTCGCAATCCACTTCCACAGCTTCTCGCTTCAACCGGCGCGTCCTTTGGTGCCCGCTCGATCCATTCGCCCCCTTGCTGGTCTTCTTCACTCGGTCTCATTCGACTCCCTCGGACCTCCTGCTGGTCGCTCCACTCTGCTCCGCTGACTGCTCCTGTCCCCACCGCCCTCGCTGTCGCCGCCATGAGCTCGCCGCCGCAGGACGCGCGCGTGCTCATCAACTTCTACCTGCGCAAGGGCTGGTTCGACCACGTGCAGCGGCTGTGCGAGTCGCTGCTGGACAAGAAGGGCCGCGACGCGACCGTGCTCTTCTGGCGGGCGGTGGGCATCGCGCTCGAGCGCAGCTTCTCGTCCGCCATCCGCGAGCTCGAGAGCCTGCGCAAGGGCCGCGAGCTCGAGCTGCCCTGCCTGCACGCGCTCATCTTCGCGCACAGCCAGTGCCAGCACGTCGACCACGACGAGATCGCGCAGCTCGAGATGCAGGTCTGCATGGCGGAGGAGGCGGCCCCCGACGCGAGCCGCCTGCTCTGTGCCACGCTCTTCTGGCACCTGAACGAACACGCCAAGGCGCGCAAGATGCTCGAGCAGCTGACGGCCGCTCGTCGTGCTGGCGGTGGCGCGGCGCAAGACCCGGCGCTCCAGCAGCGAGCGCTCGTGCTGCGCGGGTGGGTGGACCTCACGACGGAGCCGAAGACCAAGCGCGAGGCGGAGCTGCGAGATAACGCCGTCCAGTTCTTCGAGCAGGCGCCCGAGTAGGTTCCCTAGCTCGTGATCATAACTTGGTTGCGTTTCAAACCACCTGACGTGCTGCCATGGTCGTCGTCTGGCAGTCGGAAGGACGCCGAGCTAATGCTGGGCCTGGCCAAGTTCCACGACGGCAAGAAGGCGTACGACAAGGCGCTACAGAGCCTGGACGAGCTCATCGTGACGTTCCCGTGGTTCAAGCACGGCGTGAGCGAGAAGGCACTCGTGCTGCTCAAGATGGGCAACTGGGACCAGTGTCTCGACGCTGTCGAGCGCGCCTTGGGTGACAACCCACGGGATATCGAGGCGCTGCGCGTCGAAATCCTGTCGCTGCTTTCCCGTGAAGGGCGAGCGAAGGACGCGGCGCAGACCATCCGCGACCTGCTCGAGGCACTCAAGACCGCCGAGCCGTCCAACGCGGCGCTCTTCCACGACATCGCCCGCTGCAACGCCAGACTTTCGGATGGCAACCACGAGGTCGTGCAGTGCAACTTGTCCCTCATCGAGCACGCGGTTCAGCTCCAGCCGGACAATGGGGCACTACGAGCCGAGCGCGGCTACCAGCGCGGGCTGCTCGAGGACTTCCCGGAGGCCATGGAGTCGTACAAGGAAGCTCTGAAGCTCGACGAGTCCAACGAGGTCGCTCTGCATGGACTCATCTACTGCCAGATCAAGCTCGGACAGCTCGAGGACGCCGCGCAGCAAATGGAGTTCCTCAGCGTTATCCAGGAATCCATCGGCGCGAGCGCAGGCTTCGTCTTCCTGCAGGCGTTGCTGAGCTGGGAGAAGGACCGCGACCGCGCCAAGCAAGTCACGCTGTTGCAGACCGCGGCGCAGCTGCACATGGACAAGCTCAAGGAGCGCATGCAGCAAGGCGACGCGTCCACGCACGAGCTCATGACGCAGCTCAACCCGCTCTTCCTCGTGGAGCTGGCCAACGAGTTTCTCAAGCAGGACGCCGCTGCGAGTGGCGGCTTGTCCGCAGACAACGGCGTTGACAAGGCCACCGCGACAGGCATCAGCTTGCTCGAGAAGCTCGTGAGCAAATCGCCCGGCTTCTTGCGCGCGCAGTTCATCCTCGCACAGGCGTACTTCAACGCCGCGCGGCTCGACGATGCCTACCAAGTGTGCAACCTGGTGCGTTTCCCCATTCATCAGCCGTGGATTGGCGCACGATCGGTGCTAACAGGAACTGATCGCCTTGTACCTCGCCTTGTAGATCCTCAAGATGGACCAGGGCCACTCCAAGACCCACCTGCTGCAGGCCCAGATATGCCTCGAGCGCGAACACTACCGCGCGGCGTCGTCGTGTCTCGACCAGGCGCTGAGCTACGACTTCTCCGTGCGCCAGTCGCTCTCGTACTACATCATCAAAGCCAAGATCCTCGAGAACTCGGGCGACGTCCGAGACTCACTGCAGACGCTGCAGGCCGCCATGAAGATGATCAGCAACGCGAGCGGAGTCGGAGGGACGGGAGCCATGGGCAGGAAGCGGGGCGGAGACAAAGGAGCCGGCGCATCAACGACCGTGCCGCTGTTTGACAAGGCCTCCGTGTACATTCAGATGGCGCAGGTGCTCTCGCAGCTCAACGACATCGCGGAGGCCACCCGCATCGTCCGCGAGGCTCTCCAGGTGTTCCGGTAGGCTGCTTGTTCATGGCACCCCCCCCCTCCCCGACCCATAGAGGCTCTGACGGTTCATGGCGCTTGAAGGGGGACTTCGCAGGAGGTGCGCGTGCTCGTCGCCAACAGCGAGCTCGCGATCAAGCGGGGAGACTACGACGCCGCTGTCATGATGCTGAGCAGCGTGCCGTCGAGCTCGCCAGCGTACGGTAAGGCGCAGATGGTCAAGGCAGACATCTATCTGCAGTACCGCAAGGACAAGATGCAGTATGCGCGGTGCTATCAGGTTCGCCGCTTTCGCTCACACTGTTGCTGCCGTCCACCTGATGCAGTCGCTGACGCTGATCACTGGTCTGCCGCCCGAACCCACCGATCGACAGGAACTGGTGGCGATTAACCCGTGCCACGCGACCCACGTGAGCATGGCGGAGGCGTATCTGCGCATCCAGATGCTAGACCAGGCCGTCGAGTCGTTCCGCGCGGCTGGGGCGTTGAGTCCGAATGACCCGACCATCGCCGGCCGCATCGGCAAGGTGCTGATCGCCAAACACGACTACCTCAAAGCGGTCGACTACTACGAGAGCGCGCTCAAGCTCTCGCCCAACAACCTCGTGCTGCGCAAGGACCTGGCCGAGCTGTACGCCAAGCTACGCCACTTCGACCAGGCGCTGCGAGTCGTGCAACAGGCGCCCGCGAATGAGTCCGAGGAGATCCGCGACCTGCTGCAGATCGTCGACCTGCAGCTCATCCTGCCGTCGATCCACAAGGGTCTGGGCAACGAAGAGCTGTCGATCCAGGCGCTGCTCAAGGCGTACTCGATCCAGAAGCTGATCTTGGACAGGCAGAAAAACGAACAGCCCGACGTGCTCAGCAAGCAGAAGACCGCCATCGCCGACACGTGTTTCCGCATCGCGTCCATCTACGCCGAGCGCGGACTCGCCGCGGAGCACGAGAACGTGCTCAAGTATTGCACGCTCGCTCTCCGCTCGGACGAGGCGCACGAGGAGTCGATCCTCTTCCTCGCGCGAGCGCATCAGCAAACGGGCGACTTGGACCAGTGCCAGGTGCGGTGCGCGACGCTCTTGCGGCTCAACCCGTCGCACGAAGAAGCCGCCATCATGCTGGCCGACATCATGCTGCAGAAGGAGGACAACGAGTCGGCCATTTTCCAGTTCCAGCAGCTACTCGAGAGCAAGCCGGACAACTTCGCGGCGCTCAGCCGCTTCATCGTCATGCTGCGCCGCGCCGGCAAGTTGGGCAATGCGGCTCGGTACCTCAAGCTAGCGGAGCGTGCCGGTGTCCGCGTGGCGCACTCGGCCGGCCTGCACTTCTGCAAGGGCTTGTTCGCGCGCTACAAGAACAACGTCGTGGAGGCCATCGAAGAGTTCAACCTGGCGCGGCGAGACCCCGAGTGGGGCGAGCGTGCGCTCATCAACATGATCGAGATCTACCTGAACCCGGACAACGAGAACTTCTGGGACACGGGCGACAGCAACGCCTCGGACGTGTCGGCCAACACCAAGGAGCAGACGGAGAACATCCGCATCGCCAACACACTGCTGGACGAGCTGCCCGTCAAGCAGGAGCGCAACGTGCGCGTCAAGGTGCTTGAGGCGTACGCCGTGCTGGCCGTGCGCAGCAAGCCCATGCTCGACAAGGCCATCCAGCTCTTCATGGAGCTGCTCGAGTCGGTCGACAAGGACTACGTGCCGGCGCTGCTTGGGCTTGCAACGGCTTACATGCTGACCAAGCAGCAGCCCAAGGCGCGCAACCAGCTCAAGCGCATCGCCAAGATGCCGTACGACCAGTCGCTCGCCGACGACTTCGAGCGCAGCTACCTCATGCTCGCCGACATCTACGTCAGCCGGGCCAAGTACGACCTGGCGCAGGAGCTGTGCAAGAAGGCGCTGACGCACAACAAGTCGTCTGGCAAGGCCTGGGAGCTGCTCGGACTCATCATGGAGAAGGAGCAGTCGTACATCGACGCGGCCGAGTGCTACCAGGAGGCGTGGTCCTGCGAGGGCGAGGCGAGCGCCGTCATCGGCTTCAAGCTCGCCTTCAACTACCTCAAGGCCAAGAAATTCGTCGCCACCGTTGACGTCTGCAACAAGGTGCTCGACCAGTACCCTGACTACCCCAAGATCCGCAAGGAGATCCTCGAGAAGGCTTACGTCGGCTTCCGACCGTAGGTTGGCATCCGTCACGAGCACCACAGGCGCTCGTCTGCACCGCTTTCTTCCAGGGTTTCCATTCGATCAGAGCCATCACGATGGACCGCAAGCGTTATCTGACAGGTTGCATGCACGCCACTTACACTCACGCACTCACACCGTCCACCGCTGGTCGGGACCCTCTCACCCGGCGGTGGCGAAGTCCTTGAGCAGCGGAATGGGGTTCTTGGGTCGGTTCTGCACGCTCTTGCAGATCGCAATGTGCTGCTGCGCGCCGGAGGGTGCGAACTTCCGCTTGCAGCATGGACACACGACGAGCGCCGCCTGGTGCTCCTTGTAGCTCGCCTCCAGTGTGTGCGAGTCGGTCAGCGACTTGGCCGCCTTCAGCTTGCGGTGCGCCGTGCTGCGCCGCTTTGACGCGGGCGATGTGGTCGCTTGTCCTGCCGAGCTGCTAGCCACCGGAATGGCTGGTGAGGGAGTGCCTCGCCCCCATGATCCTTCATTGCCGAATACGCGTGGACACACGGCCTCGTGCTTGGCCAGACGCCCTTCCGCGAAGCTGCGGCCGCAGTATCGGCACGTCTCGACCTCGAGGGGGAACCCGCCGGAGAACTTGGCGCGAGCGGCATTGGTGGGCGTAGACCCATTCTGAACTGAGCGGTTTTGCCGCTGCTGTAGAGACTTCGAGACTCCCGCCGGCCCTTTCGTTGGTCGTGCGCGATCGCTTCGATCCTCCCTCGCCAGCGACCGCATCACCTCACGCCGTCGGCTCGCGGTTGGTGACGGACGAGCTCGCTGCGCCGACTGTCGACGCCGCAGGAGCAGCAGATTGTCCTGCATGGAGCTGGAAAGCGGCACTGGCTGTGCATCCGGGAACGACGACGCATACTGCAAGGCCCGGAGCGACGCATCCTCCGAGAGTACCGCGAGCATCCGCTGGAACCCGAGGTACAGCTCGGAGGATTGCTTCTTGTGGAAGTTCAGCGCCTTGCACTCGCGGAAGTGCGTCTGGAACTGCCGCGGATCGTGTTTACTGCCGCAGAAGCAGCAGAACAGGTGCCGCTGGGCCGCCAGAGAGCGAGGGCTGCCACTGTCCGATGCATGGTAGCCCAGGCTCTGGCGCGCGACCACGCGATGCACCGCGCCGTTCTTCGCTTCCGGTGACTGCGGACGAGCGCCAGCTCGGTACCTGGCCGGCCTGCAGTCGGAAGCAGCAGAGTCACGTAAGCACCCGCATGAAAGAGACTCGTGGACATCAGGACGAAGACGTACTTGCTCCACGAGGACTCACGCGTTCGGCGATTGTAGTAGTAGACACGGCCCTTGGCGGTGTACGCCTCCTGCCACTCGTCCTCGGCCTGGTTGTCGTTCGCCTTGGTCGTCTCGACCTCCTCTTCCGCCTCGACGTCCTCGCCACTGTCGTCAGCGGCGGGGTCACTAGTAGCCACAACTGCACTGCGACTGCTTGGCTTCGTGCCAGCGTCTGCTTGCCGCTCCAGCTCTCGGCCCTGCTCTTCGCCTTCGTCGCTCTCCTGGATATCGTGCACCACTGCCCGGAACGCGCGCGCTTCCTCCCCGTTGCGTAAGTTCTGGCTGGGCGACCCGAGCGACCAGCGCGCGTCCATCGCCTCCTGCACAAAGTCAAAGTAGTGGCGGTCCTGGTCGCGTCGCCACTCACCTTCCTCCGCGTCCGCCTCGTCTTCCTCCTCCTCCTCCTGCTGGCCGTCCGAACTCTGGTTGAGGATGCTCAGCGCCGCGCGCACGCTCGCCTCCACCTCCTGCATCGACGTGCTCTCCCTCCGCTTGGTCTCGAGCGCCGCCAGGTGCGCCACCATCCAGTCGTCGTCGTCCTCCTCCTCCTCCTCGTCGTCGCCCTCCTCCTCGTCGTCGCCCTCCTCCTCGAACCCACCCTCTTGCTTCTCGTCGCCCCTCTCGGCCTCGTGCCGCTCCGCCCCCCACTCGTCCCCGTCCGCCGCCGCATACCGCGCCGCAACGTCGCCGTCGCCGTCGCCCCGGCCGCCATAACTCCGGAACGGAGCCGCCCCAGCGACCGCCGACTCGCCACCGACCTCTCCACTGTGTTGCACGTCCATCTCGCCGCCCCACCGCGCTGCTGTGGGCTCCTGGGGATCCACGCGGTCGTCGCCAGCGGCAGGGGACGCGCTCGGCATGTCTGCCATGTTGTGCGGCACGTTCCGCCCAACCCAACGTTTGATGCCAAACATCCAATCACCCAAACACTCCATTTGAAGGATGTTGGGTAATTCATTTTGAATTGGCGAAACTGGAGGTAATTCACGCACCACAAATCATCAATGGAGACACGATTCAAACCAAAGCCGTTGGTCACCTTGAAGTGCTTGCAGTGCTGGCGCACATGTGAGTCACGAAGTTCAAAGTCGCCTGAAAGCCGCGTAGTGACCGGGTTGTCTGCTGATCCATCGGTTCGAACCTAGAGACCTGGGCCTCGGTGGCGCCTTCTGCGCCGTGTTGGTCGACCCTTTACTGCGGAAATGCAAGTCGGACGTCCAGTCGAGCGGGCGACCTGCCCGACAGCGACGAGCATCGAGCGAACCGCTTCCCGGAACGTCGCTGTAAAGTCCGACTCTGCTTGCAGAAGCGATGATCATGCCTTCCAGGACGAGTCGCTGTCGAGCACAAAGCGGGCTGCCAGCATTACGCTGTATTGACAGTCGTCGCGGGGGGGGGGGGGGGGGGGG
>JAADYB010000963.1:0-10829 GCA_023338075.1 Phytopythium litorale | reverse complement strand
TTGCGATTTAATATCGGTTTTCGCGCTATTCGGGAAGTCCTTTCAAATGATTCTCGAGTAGTGTTTAACCACACTACATTTGTTCCAGTACTGTTGTATCAAAGTTGCAATTCCATTTGGTGGCATTAAGCAAGTATTGTTGCACCTACTGATTTTTTATCGCGAATTCCGATCATTACTTAGCGAGTCGCCCTCAAATAAGCCACATATGCACCATTTACCTCAAATAAGACACAAACACACCATTTTCGGAACCAACCCCGCCAGCCGTCCAACAACGACAACTCCCCCTCTTTTTTTCCAGCAAGACCAGAACGCGACGCCATGAGCTCTCGTGCGCTCAGCCTCGCCCTCCGTGGCGGCCTCGGCGCGTCGGTCCGACGGCAGGCGCAGCTGACCCGCAGCGGCGGCGGTCACCGGCCGCCTGCGCCGCCGTTCGCGCGCATCGCGGAGGCGTCGCAGCCGCTGCACGAGGACGCGGAGCTCGTGTGGAACGACGGCGTGGCGCCGGAGACGCTGATCGACTTTGACGCGCCGCACGTGCCCAAGTACCGCGCGCTGAAGCACCTGGGCGTGGCGCTTGGAGGGCTCGCCACGCTCATGGGCGTCGTCACGCTGTATAACCCCGACTCGCGTCGCCAGGCGGTACGTCTCTCGGTTGTCCTGGGTGGTATCTATACATTGTGGTGGTGCTGACACTCGGACGGTCGCAGGCCAAGCGCGGCAACCACCTCCCGGACCTCAAGTGGGAGCTGGGCGAGGCGGACGAGCCCGAGGGCGAGATGGAGGGATAGGCGAGCGAGCGAGCGCGCCGCCGTCTCCGCGACCGCCGCGCGCCTCTCGGTATTCTATCGCTAGCAAACCGCCACCAGGCCGATGAAGAACGCGACGCCATCCACCAACGAAGCAGCGAGCCGCTCTACTGTTAATCGCCTTGAAGCGTTCCGTTCGTGGCTCTTGCTCCTTGCTCCTGTTGTGGTAGCCACCGCTAGCAGTGTGGTCCTGCTCGGCGAGCGAGGGTTCCCTCCCTCCCTCCCTCCCTACGCGGAGGAAGGGGCTCCCCGCTTCGTCATGATGGAGTCGATGATGCCAAAGTCGACCGCCGTCTCTGGGTCCATGAACAGGTCGCGGTCCATGGCCTGCTCGATGATGCTCAGCGGCTTGCCCGTGTGCTGGGCGTACAGCCCGTTCAGACTGGAGAGCAGCAGCAGCAACAGAGCGGGTCAGAAGGCAGTCGAGATCAAGTCCTGCATGTCCTTGAGCGCGATTGTACCGCGCGCGCAGCTTGATGATCTCCTCCGCCTGGATGGCGATGTCGCTCGCCATGCCCTGCGCGCCGCCCGATGGCTGGTGGATCATGATCTGCGCAAGCCTCCGAGTCAATTCACGCCACGCAGAGATCTAGCTCCTTCACAGCTCGGACGGACAGCCTCACTCACCCGCGAGTTGGGCAGCGCGAAGCGGTGACCGGGCTCGCCGCCCGCGAGCAGCAGCGAGCCCATGGACGCGGCCTGGCCCATGCAGAGCGTGTTGACCTTGGGCTGGACGTACTGCATGGTGTCGTAGATGGCCATCCCCGAGGTGACGACGCCGCCCGGGCTGTTGATGTACATGAAGATCTCCTTCTCGGGGTTCTCGGCCTCGAGGAAGAGCAGCTGCGCCGTCACGAGCGACGCCATGCCGTCGTTCACCGGCCCGTGCACAAACACGATGCGCTCCTTGAGCAGCCGCGAGTAGATGTCGAACACGCGCTCCCCGCGCGGCGTCTGCTCCAGCACCATGGGCACCAGCGAGCTCATCAGCGAGTGCATCCCGCGCCGCGCCATCATCCTGTCCCGCTCTCGGAGGTGTTGCGATCACGAACTGACCGAGAGCTCACGTGAAGCAAGGTGGTAACGGATAGAAATCGGTTATTGGTACAAAGCTGGCAGAGACCACTTCATCGCGTTGCCGTTCGTGGCTGGCAGCATGCCGTGCCCTCCTCCGATGTCGTCCCTAGCGGCTATCATGGCGAGGCGTCGAGGCGGCGACGGCTCTATGCTTGCGCGGTGGCCGCGGCCTCGTCGAGCGCCTGGCAAATGAAGCTCGCGAACGTCTGGTCCAGCATGGCCTTCTCCAGCTCCTTCATGCGGTCCGGCGCCGCGTCGATCTGACAGGAGGAGCATCGCGGCAGGTAGCGACATACACGCGTCAGGGACTCAACCTTCCTGACGTTCATCAACCCGAAGCAGCATCGGTGGGCGGGTGTGGCGGCGCGTACCTTGGTGAGCGCCTGCACGATCGCCGGGTTGGCCAGGTGCTTGCGCACAAACTCGGACGTCTTGAGCAGTCCGAGCTGGTCGGTCGTCAGCCGCGGTCCATCGCCCTCGACCTCCGTCTCCGTCTCTGTCTCCTCCGCGGCCGCCGCCTGTTGCTCGCTGCCGGAAGCCGCCGGCTCCTGTCCGCCAGTCCCCGGAGCAGTCGCTACCGCCGCCGCCGCGTCGCTGCCTCCCGAGGGCCCAGCGGCGGCCGCAGACGGCGCGCACGGCGTCTCCTTGTGCTTCTTGTAGCACGCGGCGCTGCAGTACGGCAGGCGGCAGCCCGGGCACTTGTACTTGGCCTCGCAGGCGGCGCACACCTCGCACGGCTTGGCCATCGTCGGCAGCTCGCCTTCCTCCACTGAAGGACAGAGGTCGCTCCACACAAAACAAACTGGGTGAATATTTTTGCGGCTCACAGTGCGACCGTTACGTTGCCGGAAGAGAAATCCTATTGTCACTACTATTATTGTTTCAGTGACGACAGTGACGACAGATTAATGTTATTACATTCGTACTTTAACGAGTGACATGTAACATACGCCGTAAATTTCACTCGTTCAAGTACGAATGGTGTGGTAGGTGTGTCAATATGTGGACTACACAGGCGAAGCCGCTGTGTTTATGCCAGTTTACCTGTCTGTATTTATAATTTGGTATCAAAAACACGCCTATTCCAAAGAACTGATTTCTCGACAAATAAAACCTACCGCACATTCAACTTTTCTATTGAAAGTGAAATGCTACCCTGTAGCACTCGATAATCTGAAAAACACGAAAGAGCGGAACACTTTATACTGGTGTGGCCAGCCGATTTTTGGTTTGTTGCGCACGCTGCTCATTTCGCATCCAACCCGCATTCCCCGCATTTCCGCATTTCCGCGCAGCGCCGACTTCGAGATCCGCCGCCATGCTCGAGCTCCAGTGCGTCGCGCAGACCTACGCGTGGGGCAAGCCCGGGCTCGAGAGCTCCGTCGCGCAGCTCAAGGTGCGGCGCGTGGCTGCCTGGGCCGGACCTCCAGACCCGCGGGGCTGACGCGCTGACGCGCTGGCGTCGTGCGTGCGTGCGTGCGTGCGTGCAGGCCGCGGCGGACAAGACCTTCCGCGTGGACCCCAGCGCGGCGTACGCTGAGCTCTGGTACGCCGCCGATGCTGCTCGTCGCCTCGGGTTCAATGGTAGGAGGTCACTGACGGGACACGCGGCGACAGGATGGGCACCCACCCGAACGGGCCGTCGCGCGTCCTCCGCGGCGGGGAGCCCGCCGAGCTGCTGAGCGAGTGCGTCCAGGTGCGCCTGGGGTCTGTCCGTCTCTCTATCGGTCGCTGCCTCGAGTGCCTGACGCCTGTGCGTCCGCCTGCGTCCGCCTGCATCCGAACAGAGAGACCCGGCGCTGCTCGGGGGCTCGTACACCGACCTGCCGTACCTGTTCAAGGTGCTGTCGGTGCAGAAGGCGCTGTCCATCCAGGTGCGACCGGCCTTGTCTGCGACGTGTGAGCGAGGCTGCTGACCCATCCCTGGTGACGGATCCTGCAGGCGCACCCTGACATTCCGCTGGCGCGCGAGCTCCACGCCAACTTCCCGGCGCTGTACAAGGACCCGAACCACAAGCCCGAGATGGCCATCGCGCTCACCCCCTTCGAGGCGCTGTACGTGCGCTGGCATCGAGGTATACCTGTGCTGTGGGATGCTGACCACCCGCCGCATGCACGCGACGCTGCAGGTGCCAGTTCCGGCCGGTCGAAGAGATTGTTGCGCACCTGGGCTCCGTTCCAGAACTCGCGGGGCTCGTTGGCGAGCAGGCTGCGAACCAGTTAGCGGCCGCCCCCACGCAGGCGTCGCTCCGGGAGTTCTTCCGCTGCTTCATCTACTCGGAGAAGGACGCGATTGCGGCGCAGCTCAAGGCGCTACGGTCGCGGCTGGAGGCCCAGAGCGCGACGAAGGCGCTGTCGAGCGTCGAGGCGCTCGTGCTGCGCCTCCACGACGAGTACCAGGACGACATCGGGTGCTTCTGCCCCTTCATCCTCAACTATGTGACGCTCAAGCCCGGCGAAGCCATCTTCCTCGGCGCGAACGAGCCGCACGCATACCTGTCGGGGGACTGCATGGAGTGCATGGCGGGCTCGGACAACGTGGTGCGCGCCGGCTTGACGCCCAAGTTCATCGACAAGGACACGCTGCACCGGATGCTGACGTACCGGACCGGGCGGCCGTCGGTCATCTCTGGCGAGCGCGTCGACGACGTGACGCGGATATACACGCCACCGGTGCCCGAGTTCGAGGTCGAGGCGATCGAGCTGGACCAGCATCAAAAGCAGGCGCTCTCCGCTCGCAAGGGTGCGTCGATCCTCCTGGTCGTCTCGGGCCAGGGGGCGGCGTCGGTCGCCAGCAGCGAGCAGCCAACCTTTTCGCTGACCCGCGGTCGCGTGTTCTTCCTCCCCGCGGGCGAGCAGGTCACGCTCGAGTCCAGCGCCTCGAGCGAGGGCCTCAAGGTGTTCCGTGCGTCTCCGAACGAGAGCGTCGCGAGCTCGTAGAGCCCTCGGTCGCGAGGAAGGGCTCCTCTCCGACGTGATCGCCCCACGTCGGCTCTTGCAGTGCATCGTGGGTGTTGTGCACAGCCACTCCACTCCATTCAGTCGATGGGCACGAGAGAAGAGAGCAATGAACGTGCAAAGTTACAGCAATGGCTACAGACTCTCGGCAAACAGATCGGACACATATGTGAGGGAGACCCCGGCGACGAGCATTCACGCGGCGCTCTCGCCGCTCTCCATCAGGCTCTGCGCGACCGTTCGCATAACCCACTGCACCTCCGTCGTGGGCTTGGCGAGCTGCCGCTTCCCGGCCGGAGACGTCGGCGTCTTCCCTTCTCCAGGCGCACCAATCAAGCCGATGGGGTCGAGCGCGAGGCCATTCATGTGATGTCCAAGCCCCAAGCGAGGGCTGGTCGCAACCAAGTCGCCCTCGTCTTCGTCCATGAACTCGTCGTTGGCGTACTCGATGATCTCGGCGTCCGAGTCGTCGAAGTCGTCGCTGTACTGCGTGTCGTTGTCCTCGAAGAAGTCCGAGTCGTCGCTGTAGAAGTTCTCCTCCGCCTCGTATTCGCCCATGGACGAGTCCCCGTCACCGCTCTCATCGTCCGAGCTCTCGGCCTCCAGCTCAAGCTCCCGCAAGATTCCGCTCTCGCTCAGCGACGCCGACGCGCTCTCCACGTCGTCGTCGGCGAACGCACCAGCGCCGTCCCCGTTCTCCGTGCCGGTTGACTGCTTGTCGAGCGAAAGCCCGTCCAACGAGCGACCCAGAGATCGTGGGATCGATCTACGTCGCTTCCCCCACCGCGACTCGTTCAACAGCGTGGCGTCGCTGACACCCACACCGGGAACAGGCTCCGCCTCGCCAGTCTCGAACAACCGCCCGCCGATGCTGCTCCGGTGCGCCTTGAGCTGCGAGCCGTAGTAGATCTGCAAGCTGTCCATGCACTCTTCGCTGTACTCGCTCTGGAAGTTGGGGTTCATGAGCTCCTGCGCCTCGGCATGGAGGCGCGAGTCCACGTCCTCCTCTTCTTCTTCGTGCTCGACCTCGCCGTTCGCAGCCCTGGAGATGGTCGTGGCCATGGATGGACTCTCCCCCCAAGCAGCCAGCTTGGTCCTCGAGTGGGGAGCCACTGGAGAGAACTCGGCCGAAGGCTTTTGCCGCTGGAACGCGTCCGCGATGCCGGCTTCGCCCGCACTGATCGGCTGCGTCGGGTCGACCAGCAGCGGTTCCGGTGTGATGCTTCGTTCCGGCAGCCGAAGGTTGAGCTGCGACTCCTCGAGAATGCTCGCCTCTATCAGCTCCAGGTCGTCCTCGTTCGCGTGCAGCACCTGGTCGTCATCCGCGTTGTGCGGAGTAATTGGCATCCACCGAATCGCCGGCCGCTGCTGCTGCTGCGATGCGGTCGGAGAAGTCGCGGACGTCCACGCAGCCCCTCCATCAATGCTGACACCGCCGTTGATCCCTGCGGCAGCGCGCAGCTTCCTCCGCTCGCCCGATGATCGGCGCTGGGCGTTCTTCGGGTGGACGCGCCGCTTGATCGCCCCCGGAGGCCGCCGCGCTGTCGGGTTCATGCGCAATGATCCTCCGGATGCGATGAGCCCTGTTGAGATCGGTGGTGTATCGCCAGTCAGCGTCCGACATCTCCGAGACAAGCCACCACCCAGAGCACGGACCTTGCATGTGGTTGCGGATGTAGGGCTTGGCCAGGATCTCCTCCATCGTTGGCCGCTGCTCCGGCGACTTGTTCAGCAGCTGCTGAAGCAGCTCGAGCACCTGCACGTCGTAGTGCGGGGGAATGGGAGCGAACTGCACGGCCAGACAACGAGTGAGTGCGCGGCGGTAGCATGGAGGGCGTCTGGCAGACGTACGTCGTGCTGCACGATCTTGAGGATGAGCATGATGATGTTGGGGGCGTCGAACGCGTGGCGCAGCGCGACGAGCTCGTAGAGCACGCAGCCGAGCGCCCATACGTCGCTCGCGTACGAGTAGGGCTTGCTCTCGCACACCTCGGGGCTCATGTAGTAGGGTGTCCCAACGACGGTGCGCGCCTGGTCGAGCGTCGAGTCGAGCGTCTTGGCGATGCCGAAGTCGCCGAGCTTGACGACGTTCTCGGTCGTGAGGAACACGTTGCTGGTCTTGAGGTCGCGGTGCAAGATGCGCTGCTCGTGCAGGTACTTGATGGCCAACGCCATCTGCACGAACCAGTCGAGGATCTGCGCCGTGTCGAAGAAGCGCTTGGCGTCCGCACGCTCGCGGATGCGGCGGGCCAGGTCCCCGCCGTCGCAGTAGGCCATGGCGATGTGGATGACGTCTCCGTCGACGAAGCTCTCCTTGTACTCGACCACGTTCGGGTGCTTGAGCTTGGCGAGCAGCTCCACCTCGCGGAACGACTGCGCCTTCTCCTTGTCGCTCAGCAGCTCCATCGGGATCTTCTTGACCACGAACCGGCCGCCCGAGCTGCGCTCGCGCACCAGGTGCGCCGACCCGTAGCTGCCTCGCCCGATGCACTGGAGCTCCTCGTACTTGTCCATCACGGGCGTCGGCCGGCCCGCTGGGTCGCCGCGGGGCTCTCGCTGCTGCTGCGAGCTACCGTCGCTGCGATGAGACTGCGGTGGGGCCGCGGGTGCGCGAGTGGCGCGCGGTTGAAGCCCCGCAAGGAGCTGATCTTCTCGCGGTTTCTCCCGCCGAGCTGCGAGGCGTCGGTCCGATCTATTTGTGCGCAAAGGTTGCGCGAAGGTTCAAGCAGGACAGAAGGATATCGGAGGGCGGCTCACTCATCCGCAGACCACGCACGTCCATGCGCTCCGTCTGCGGGTGGGTTCGATGGGAGCCGAGCGACGGCGGGCGGGCGGGAACAACCAACGCGTGGACGGCGTGCGGTCCCTCGATTGCCATTATCTCGTCTTAGGCGCTTGCTATATAGACGCCCCCGGCGCAAGGGCGGGCGTGGAGACGCGACGAGGCCGCGGCGAAGGCCCGCGGCTCGGCCTCGGCTGCGCGCGCGCGCTAGTGTCCGCCGTCGCCGTGACTGGCGCCGCCGTGGCGCGCCGCCGCGTCGTTCTTGGCCTTCTGGGCCACCACGGCGTTCATGCGCGACAGCTGCGGGTGTCCATCGCACACGACGGAGGAGGCGCGTTAGAGGCCGGCGCAGCCGTCGCAGCGAGCAAGGAGCGGAGCGACGCACCTCCTTCTTGTGGTGCAGGCACTCGATGTAGTCCTCGACCTGCTGCGTGCACTGGCCCGACACCTCTGTGTTGCGCTGTCCTCGGACACGGACGACGCGTGAGTCCCAGCCCGCGCTACCTGCGCACACGACCACACACGGGCGAGAGACGCACGCTGCACTCCTCCACGTCCTTCCAGAAGCGGTAGCACCGGCCCTCGCGGCCCTTGAACCCGAAGCCGGACGACATGGTGGCGGTCGGTCGAGTCGCTCGGTTTGTTGCTGCCTGCCCTGCGTTCCGTCGGTCTCACCGCCAAACAGGGGGTGTCCCCACCTCCGCTTTCCCGTCCAACCCGATCAACTCATGAATTGCGGACGCCTCTCGCAATACCCTCTAGGACTCATTATGCTATGCGACTGAAATCACAAACGCCATACAAATGGCATTTCCTGAAACCTGTATGATGCGAATGAATTGGAGGTAAACAACGCAATGAATTGGGCATCAGGCAATGGAGTGGTACGGTGTACCAAATGGGGGGCACTGGGTGAACCGCTTCTCCTCACGTCACATGAGCATCGAGTGCGTCAGCCAGAGGTCATGGAATCGCCTTCATCCAAGCAGCCGCATGGATGTCCTCCATGTGCGCAAAAGCTCGCTCCTGTGGCCGCGAGAGCTTTCCGCTTGCTTCCGTTCGCTTCGAAGACTGGATAATGTAGTCACGCCGGATGATAACAGTCGCGCAAGGCGCTTCAGCCGAGTGAGCGGCGACAGCGTCGGTCACGTTGACGAGCTGCTCTGCGCATTCCTGGCGGACGGAAGGCACCTCGCTCGAACCCTCTCCAGCAGTTCCATTGCAGCACGCCCCCGAGTTAACTCGACCGCGTGAGGGCTCGACAACCCTTCGCTCGCACATCCAGACATGGCAATGCGTGCCAGGCAGCTGCTGAAGACACGACCGACCAGCACCGATCTCCACCTCGATGACGGCAATGCGATCGCTTCCGTGTGGCGTTGGAGTCGAGTATTTGTGTTCCATGTCCGCGCGCATGCCATACTGCGGTGTATGCCTGACAGGGGACGAGTGACGACTGAGGGTTCGGCAAATGCGCCAGCGCCGCGTGTCAAAAATGGCGCTCGCTCCCGTTCTCTGCCCGCCGCGATCGGAACTCGCCGCGCGCCGGTGGCTGGAGCCTCCTTGTCCATCGTGTTAGAGCCATTAAAGCCACCTCTTGATCACAAACACTGGGTCGTGCCCCGCATCGTCGCTTCTTCCATCCACGCCATCCAAGTCCTCCTCGTCCCCATCGCTGCCGTCCACGCCGTCGTGGCCGTCGTTTTTGTACTCTGGTGGAGTCGACACCGCCACCCAGCCGCCGTCATAGTGCTCGCCCGCATCGCCTCCAGCCACAAGCGATCCTCCCTCGCTTCCACCCTCCGCTCGATACTCTGATGACGCTGACACGCCCATCCAGCTGCTGCGCTCGTCATTGCCTCTCGCGACCTCGTGTCGGGTCGCGACTTGGGCCTCGGTTTGGGTCTCACCCCCGTCCTCCTCATCCTCCTCGTCCACCTCGATGTCCCGCCCACTCCGCCACCGGGACACCATGTTGTCCACGTCCTGGCGTCGCACGGGTTTGCCGGACGCCTCCCGCAGGAACTCGACCAAGCTCTTGACGGGCATGCCCTCCTCCCACATATTCCGGGCCTCCCGCAGCACCTTGGCATCCGTCACCCTGCGCGCCTCGGCGTACGTCGAGTACACGTCGCTGTTCACCTCGTGGTTGTGCGCAGTCATGTGCTTCTTGACGTACACCTGGTACACGCCTCGGTCGCCATTGGGGACGAGCTTCAGCAGCGCGTTGAGCTTGGCGGGGCACGCGGTCGATCGGGGCGCGTGCCGGCGCTTGCCGCTACCCCGCGAGGCGCCCGCCGCCCCGGGCGTGCAGATGAACGACTTGGAGTAGCAGCCAAGGGCCTCATCCACGATCCGCGGCCGCCGCCCCGACGCCTGCGCCTGCCGCTCGCGCGCGCGGTTGCGGCTGGCCACCGAATTGGTCGTGCGCACGCGGTAGACCTGGTACGTCTCGCGCTGGTACCTGCGGCAGCGTTCACACCGCACTCTCAGCAACAGACTCCAGACCCACCACCGACGAGGGAAACGAGACACACACACCGCTTGAACGCGCGCGAGAAGGCGGCCCAGGACACGAACTCGCCGTGAAACGGACGCACCGACACCTCCGCCTGGCGCGGGGCCGATGGCGGGGCTGGCGGCTGCGCGGGAACCGCCGGGGTCCTTGGTGGCGGGGGAGGCGTTGCCGGCGTCATGTGTTCGGTTGCCGCGCTATTGATTCTCGCTTCAAATGTGCCAGCATTATATCCACAAAAAAACTCAAATTGACACACAACGCTTTCAACCAAAGATGCCATAAAAAAAAAACCATTTTCATATATTCAGTGAACCTTGCATTTTCAGCAGAAACCAAAGCCAAAAGACAACTTTCGCCACGCAGGGCACGTCGCCGGTTTATCGGCTCCATCCACGCCGATCGACCTGTAGCCTCTCGCATTGACCACCGGATTTGGACGTCACGCGGGACTCGTCGCCGGTTCGTCGGCTACACACGTTCTAGTTGTGGAATGTAATTCAATGCAGGCTTAAGCTCTGGCGCCATGGAGATAGCCGCGGTTGATAATGGGAAGCGCCAAAGCAGGAGACGGCTGGTGCTGGCGTCGACGACGCATCTCGGAGGTGTCCATGTGGGCTACAGCTGTGCCGAGTTGGAGCGCTGGGAACGCCGTGGTTGTCGAGCTAGAGCTGGACGTCTGGAC
>JAADYB010000962.1:0-10830 GCA_023338075.1 Phytopythium litorale | reverse complement strand
GCCGAGGCGGACGCGGACGGCGTGTGGCACCCGCTGGAGGCGCGCGTGCTGCGCCTGGCGCAGGAGCTGGCGCGCGCTGGGGGAGACATGGGCGAGGACGAGCTGGCCGCCGCGTTCAACGCGTACGTGGAGGCGCTGCGAGGGAGAGGAGCGCGAGGCTGCGGGCGCTGACCGAGGTGGCGCGACGTGTGTGCTGTGTACTGTGGCTACAGACTGGCGGAGTCGCTGGAGGAGGCCGAGACGGCCTTCCGGAAGGAGCGCGCGTCCCCGTACCGGCGAGACGGTGCGTACTGCTTGTGGGCGTGGGGGCTATGGCTGCCTGATCGGGATGGCGGCGCGGTGAAGGACTGACGGTTGCTGGCGTGCCATGTGCCTTGTCTGGGGCGGCAGGCCACCTGATCGGGAGCCTGCTGCAACTGCTGGAGCAGAACGACGACTTCTACCCGATGGTAGGGCTGTGTGGAGTGGGTTGCGTGTGCGCCATCGAGTGCGCGGCGATCGCCTGTCGATGCTGGTGCTGACATGTGCCACTTCAACTTGCACTTCAACGTGGCCCGCCAGATCGAGTCCAAGCTGTCGGAGCTGACGCCAACGCGCGTCAAGGCCGCGGCGTGCCGCGTGCTGCTGGCGACGGCGCCGTCCAACAACCGCGCGATCATCGACTTGCTGGCCGAGGACGACGACGCACTCACGCACCTGTGCGAGTGCGCGACGGACTTGGACCCGGCGCTGCGCTGCTACGCGACGGGAGTGCTCGCGGTTGCGCTGCGCGACCGCTCCATCGCGGACGTCGTCGTGAACTTGGATACTGCCGTCAAGCTGCTGAAGAGGGCACGGATGTATGCCTCCAAGCTGGACAAGGAGCGGCATGCAGCCCTGCGGTACATGCAAGAGAACCTCCGAACCGCCAGCACTCGGCATAAGCGCAAGGATGGTGGTGCTGGGTCTGCTCTTGGCGCCGTCAAGACCGTCACTTCACAGCGATCGCTGAAGCGAAAGTACTCGGACGGAGGCGGGATGCGTGCGCCACCAGTGGTGGAGTCCAGCAGTGAGGTTCAAGATGAGAGTGCGAACATGGATACAGAAGACGACACGGCGCCAAGCGTCGATGTAGCATCCTCTGCCCCAGGAGACGAGCACACGACTACAGTCACTGCTGTCGACAGCAGCAGCAACGTCATTATCCTGCCCGACCCCGAGTCTCCTGAGGATGAGCTGAAGCGGCTTGTCATGCTCGAGCTTCTTCACACGCTGGACTGCATCGGATCGCTTGGAGAATACCAAGAGTTGTTCGCCCCAGCGCTGAAGGAAGACATCGTGGCGACCCTCATCACCTTTCTTCACAGCAAGAACGCGGCCATTCTCTCGCATACGATGAAAGTCACGTCGCACTTCCTCGTGCACAAGAAGTTTGCTTTCTCCATGATCGAGACGGGGGGCGTAGAATTGCTGTTCTCGGCGGCAAAGGCGCAGCAAGCTGTGGGTCAGCCGGGTCTGCTCGATCGAAGCCTGTCGATGTGTCTGTATGGACTCGCGTCATCGTCGGAGGTGATCGAGAGGATCCTGACTGGCGACTCGGAAGGCTTTCTTTCGGTGGCATTCAGCCTGCTTTCCAGTCCAAACGAGCGCGCTCGACAGAACGCAGTGGTTTTCTTCGGCCTGACGCTATGCTTCAAGCTGATCCTCGAATACTTCGAGAAGCACGATGGACTGTACACACTGCTCAACATCATCCGCGTGGGTAACCATCCGAGGTCAGCGGCGCAGAGGCAGTTGGCGCACGATGCGTGTCTGAGCTTGCGGCAGTACCTGCGCGTGCACATGGCGCTCGTGACGCACCGGCTGCGCAGAAAGCTCGCCCAAGTGAACTCACCTCCGAACCGCTTGGCCACTACACCGCTGCTTACCAGTGCAGCCGCAGCGTTCCGCCTCCCTGCCAGAATGCCGAAGCTCTCGTGGTCGAAGCCCGTGGACATCGACGATAAGGCCCACGAGAACAACTTGGTGTTCTACGAGAAGTATCGGTTCAGCGTGAAGGGCAGCGGCAACAACGCCTCAACTTGGTCGGCTGCGACGGGACCAGGCGGTGCGATGTGGCCGCCTGCTGCCAAGATATGCCATTTGCGGGGCATTCAAGTGATGCTCGAGGTGATCGAGATGATGAGCTCTCTTCTGCGCGACGCTGACCCAAGCGACTCGTCGCCAGCTCGCGTTTGGACAGCTGACCGAGCCCAGCTTTGCCTTGAGTCGCTGCGTATTTTGACGTTGGTGGTCCCATCGCTCGCGCACGAGGTGTGTTCGGCCGACATACCGGTCGATGAGAGCGGTGCGGTGAAGTATCAAGGGATCACTGTGCTGCTGGACATCGCGCTGAGCGCCAATGCACGCGACTCGGACCTGGTTCGCGAGGCGCTCGTAGTCTTTTGCAATTGCGTGTCACCCCCGCACGCGGAAGACTGCTGGCAGCACCCGTACAAGGACATTCGTCAGTTCACGCTGACCGCGCGGAGCATGCGGACGCGAAAAACTGGCCAGCATATCGCTCCTGGAGGAAGCAACTCTCGTGGCTCAAACGAACACAACGAGCTGCCCGACAACCTTGCGAACTGCTGCACGAAAGCGCGGGAGGATAAGGCGCTGCGTCCAGTAAGAAGATTGGCGAGAGAAAGGAACGCGATCAAGGTCTGTGTGCAGCTGCTCAAGTACCGGCGGTCAGTGCAGAACGCTGACGCGATTCGACTGCTGGCAACACGAGCCTTGCTGGGGCTTGCGCGAGACCGGCACATCTCTCAAATCTTGGAACAGATGCAAATTGGCCAGCTGCTGTCCGACATGATCCGAACCGAGCCGGTCTTGGAGGAGAACGCGGACGTCCACGTCCGTTTCCGCGAGTGTGCGCTCGATTTGATCTCCCACGTGACCCACCGAGCCCCAGACGTCGTGATCAACGAAGCGACAGACCCGACTGTGCGGAAAATCGAGAAGGCGAGCATTGTTGCTAACACCAAGATCACGTACGCCCAAGACGAGTTGATCAAGTTGATTCACGAGCATCTCGTTGCGAAGGGACTGACGAACGCTGCGGCAGTCTTGCTTGACGAAGCGAAGCTCGGTCCGGACACTTCGGTAGTGAAATCACTGCATCGCGAGGCTTCCAAGGACAGCCAACCCAGTGCTGAGAAACCAAACGGTGTCGTCATGACAGTAGATGCACGCACGTCGGGGAAGGCGGCACGAGGGTCTCGGGGGGGAGAAGATGCCGCGGACGACTTCCAACGCCCTCGCAAGATGGCTCGGGTTTTGGCACAGATGACGCTTTCAACCGATGCGGAAGAGAGGCAAACTGCTGTGATGTCATCGGCCAAGGCGACAGGAGCGTCAGTGAAAGCGACGACGACACGCTTGTTATCATACTCGCAAAAGCGGAAGCGAATCCAGGCAGCCTTGTCGAGTGCACATCTGTTCCGCGCGCCAACAAGTCCGACCTCGGGCAGCAATACCACTGGCGATGGCCACACAGCTATAGCGTCGTCTGCGCTAGGCGACGCCGGAGCGCCTCGAACCAAGCTGGACGAGATCATCACGGAGTACCTGAGAGAGCAGCACCGGCAGTGCTCGAACCCAGTCACAACTGTCCCGCCATTCCGCCTGCTTGGTGACGGGAAGCACCACCGCTGCCCTGATCGGCCGTCGTCGAAGTCAACGGGCGTCAGCGTCTGCACCAGATTGCTGAACCGATACCGGAGCGGGAAGCAGCCGTTCTCCAACTATTACGCCGATGCGGGCATCGATCGCTTCGTATTCAGTCGGTACCGTCCATATCGCGTCGTGGGATCTTACAGCAACTCCACCGACTGGAACGGGATCAGCGTCGCGCGTTTTTTCGGAGAGAATCACGAAGATATTCTTCTGGGGAACCACGACGGGGAACTCCGGCGCGTGAATATCGCCAGCGACGATGTCGTGGAGGAATGGACGTGCCACTCGTCGTCGAGTGCAATTATCAGCTTAGAGACCAACGAGCGGACGCCAATGGGGAGACAGAACCCGCTGGTGCTCACGGGGACGGCTGCGATGTCGTCGTTTGGTGTGAGCGAAATCGCACTGTGGGATGTCAACAGCATGGAGTCGGAGCGGTGGCGAGTTGGCGGCGCGTTCAGTCCGCAGTTCAATCACTACGGCGATCGGGTTGTCGCGCTAGATGCTCGTGACATTGTCGAGGAAGAGCTTGGCAACGGTCGACCCATTCGCGGCGCCATCATGATCGACACGGCAACGGGTTCGGTCATGTGTGAGCTGAACGACGTGATGCGGTCGAACGGCTACGGAGTGGAGACAAACTGCTGCTTCTCGCCGAGCGACGGCACGATTCTTACGGACGGAATGCTCTGGGACGCGCGTATCCCGACGCGCGCGCTGTACAAGTTCGACAAGCTGTCCAACGTCGGCTACGGGTACTTCCACCCGAGTGGCAACGAGATCATCGTCAACTCGGCTGTGTGGGATCTCCGGACGTACCGACTGCTGCGCATTGTGCCTGCGCTCGACCGGTGCAACATCAAGTTCAACCACACGGGCAATGTGCTCTACGCGCACTACCCATATGCAGTGGTGCGTGGATGCCGGATGTTCCGCTCCTGTCGTTTGTGCTCACTCTAACGTATTGTTTGCTGTCTGATGGCCAGGGCGACGACCTCGAGCGACGACGCAGCAAGCTCAAGTCATGGTTTCGCGTGCTCGACGCGCGCGACTACAAGGATATCGCGACGGTGGAGCTCGAGCGGCCGATTTTCGACCTCAGCATCAACGAGCAGAGCTCGCTCCTGTCGGTCGTTGAAGGTCGCCAGCTTCTCACGTCGCATTACGAAGAAGAAGACTCGATTTGCCGCGTCTATGATATCGGGCGGAAGCGTCCGTCGGAGGACGACTCGGACGTGGAGGACGACCAGGACGGGTCCGACCTGCTGGAGGACGACGAGTTTGACGAGGAGTCGGATGGCGAAGAAGAGGAGGATGACGACGAGCCGGACGATGAGGACGACGACGATGACATGGACGAGGATGACTATGACGACGAGGACTCGTTCGCTGACGACGAGAGCGCCGCTGGCGAGAGCGAGAGCGGCGGCGAGAGCGACGGCAGCGTGCCGATCTTGGCGCTGGCGGACAGCGACGCCGATATCGAAGACGCCGACGAAGACAGCGAGGCGCAGTATGAGAGCTCGCTCGAGCGCTCGGGGCTGGCGGGCCGCGACATTCGCTTCCTGTTCGAGATCCCGGACGTGACGTACTACGACATGCACGGCCAGTACTCCAGCGACGAGGAAGACGAAGCGGAAGACGACGACTAAACGGAAACACGATCGACTGTGAACTGGTGCGTGAACTGGTGCGTTTCGAGCTGATGGTACGTGTTTCGCAGCGGCGGGTGGGCGAGTCAAGACCCTCCAAGGGCCGGCCCGACTGTTCCCGATTGAAGCGCGGCTGCTGAGAAGCCGGCGCCTGGTGAGTTTCCCATTCTTGAGCTGGACGTCGCAACGCCAGGCCTCCCTCTCGTGTGTGGTCCAGTGCGTGAAAAGGAGCCTGCTCGACGGGAGGTGCCAAGATGATGGCAAGCGCGCCTGACCGGTTCGAGTTGGCCGGCACGAAGCGACCGGATGCCCCTCATGCCACCGCGACCGCGATCAGCGGGCGGTCGTCGTTGGCTGCGCACCACGAGCAAGACGGATCCTCTCGGCCCTCTCGCGCCAACGGCTTCCGCTCGCGGACGGACCTCCAGCAGGTGATTGACGCGTCGACGAGGCAGCTGGACCGCGACCCAAGAGACGCGACGGTGCTGGTGGCGAGGGGAGTCGCGCTGTTCAAGCAGGGCAAGTTCGACCCCGCGGTGCGCGACCTGAACGCGGCCGTGGCGCTGGACGCTTCGAACGCGACGATCTTCTATACTCGCGGGCTGGCGCTCGCCAGGCTGAGCCAGGTGGACGCCGCGATCCGGGACTTCACGCGGGCGTTGCAGATCAACCCGGAGCACGTGAACGCGGCGTACGCGCGCGCGTCGGCGTTCAACTCCAAGGGCGACTTCGTCCGCGCGATCGAGGACTACAACTTTGCGCTCGTTAAGGACAAAGCGGCGCGGCGGCGCCAGCACCAGCAGCAGCAGCTGAAGCTGCAGCGTGCGTCGACGGCAGCGACAGAGTCCACAGGAGCCTCAAGGAAGCCGCATGTGAGTGCGCAGGCGGACGGGGACGATCGACTGGACAACCAAGACAGCGAAGTCGTCCACCAGCGAACCCTCGGCGGTGTCGGCCAGGGCGTCGCGGCGCGTGCAACAGACCTCCGTGCCGACACGACCGCGCGGATCCACCGCTCCAAGACGTTTAGCGACAGCGGCGACGGCTCTGTTAGGGCGGTGGCACCGACAACGACACCGCCTGCGCCGCTGGCCTCTCGACCGGTACCAGAGCGGCGGAAGACCGTCGCGATCATGGAGTCCGTCCCGATCTCCTCAGCGAACGACGGGCGTGCGGACGACCTACCCGACGAAGCGGTCGCGGCCGCGGAGAAGCACCACTCGCGGGGCTTCACTCACCGCCAAGAAGGCAACTTCCAGGCCGCGGCGCTCGAGTACTCGAAGGCGCTGGCCCTCAACCCGCGACACTTCAAGGCGCTGTTCAACCGCGGGTTCGCGTACGACAAGCTGCGGCGCTTCGACGACGCCGTCGCGGACTACAGCGCGGCGCTGGCCATGGACCCGCGCAACGCGTTCGCGTACTACAACCGCGGCATCTCGCTGGACCGGCGCGGCGACTACCTCGGCGCGCTGGCCGACTTCTCCCGCGCGATCGAGCTGCTGCCGGACAACGCCGACTTCTACCACAACCGCGGGTTCTGCCACCGCAAGCAGGGCCACTTCGAGCTTGCGATCGCCGACTACTCGCGCGCGGTCGAGCGCAACCCGCGGCACTTCAAGGCGCTGTACAACCGCGCGTACTCGTTCGACAAGCTCGGGCGGTTCGCCGAGGCCGTGGCCGACTACACGGCGGCCATCGCAGTCGAGCCGGAGAATGCCAACGCGTTCCACAACCGCGGCAGCACGTTCGACAAGCTGCACGACGCGGCGCGCGCAGTGGCCGACTTCGACCGCGCGATCTCGCTGCAGCCGGCCTCCGTGTCGAGCTTCAACAGCCGCGGGCTGTGCCTGGACCAGATGGGGCGGCACGGCGAGGCGCTGCAGGACTTTACGCGCGCGATCGCCATGGACCCGGGCAACGCCGTCTTCTACCACAACCGCGGCTACTGCCACCGCAACCTGGGCCAGTTCGAGCGCGCGGTGGCCGACTACTCGCGCGCGCTGGCCATCGACCCGGGCAACGTCGCGGCGTACAACAACCGCGGGTACGCGCTGCGCAAGAGCCGGCAATACGAGCAGGCCGTGGACGACTACTCCCGCGCGCTTGAGATCGACCCGCGCAACACGCGCACGCTCAGCAACCGCGCGTACTCGCTGGCCAAGATGCGGCTCTTCCGCGAGGCCGTGGACGACTACTCGCGCGTGCTCGAGGTCGATCCGCGCAACGCCTACTCGTACCACAACCGCGCCATCCTGCTCGAGCGGCTGGGCGACCGCGCGGCCGCGCGGCTTGACTTTGCGCGGGCCGCGGCGCTCGAGCGGGAGCAGCAGCAACAGCAGCAGCAGCAGGCGCAGGGGCGGCCGGCTAGGGAGGGCGAGGCGCTGTAACACGGGCGTCTGTATTGATTGCCGACGAGGCTCCGACCGAGCAGCGCGGAGCGACCGCCTAGAGCTTGAAGCCCGAGTGCACGGCGACGACGCCGAGCGTGTAGTTGTCGTACGAGACGCGCGAGAAGCCGGCGTCCTGGATCATGGCCTTGAACTGCTCCTGCGGCGGGAACTGGCGGATGCTCTCGACCAGGTACTGGTACGACGCGCGGTCGTCCGCCACCTTCTCGCCCATGAGCGGGATCATGTTGAACGAGTACTGCGGCGTGCGGGGGAAGCGTTCGTTAGCGGTGACTCCATCATGCGAGCGAGGCAGCGAGCGAGAGAGCGGGCAGGCAGACGTACGGCGTCGTAGACGGCGCGGATGAGCGGGTTGGGCACCTGGCTGAACTCCATGCAGAGGAAGCGGCCGCCGGGGCGCAGCACGCGGAAGGCCTCGGCCAGCGCGCGGTCGACGTGCGTGACATTGCGGATGCCGAAGGCGATCGTGTAGACGTCGAACGAGTCGTCCGGGAAGGCGAGCTGCTCGGCGTTGCCCTCGACCCACTGGAACATGGCGGCGCGCGCGGGCGGCAGCGACTTGTCGGCGCGCTCGCGGCCCACCTGCAGCATGGACGAGTTGATGTCGCAGATGACGATCTCCGAGTCGCGGGCGACGTTGCGGCCCGAGCTGAGGCGCTCGGCGATGCGGAACGCGATGTCGCCCGTGCCGCCGGCCACGTCCAGCACGCGCAGCGGGCCCACGGGATGCAGCGCGTCCACGAACGAGTCCTTCCATACGCGGTGCATGCCGCCGCTCATGAAGTCGTTCATGACGTCGTAGCGCTCGGCCACCTTGTGGAACACGGACGCCACCATGGGCTGCTTGTCCTCCTCGCGCACCTGCTGGAACCCAAAGTGCGTCGTCGCCGGTCCCGCCGCGTCGCCCGAGGCCGGCGACGTGGACGGCGACGCGGACGACGACGCGGACGACGAAGAGGACACGGACGAGGAGAAGCAGCGCGTCGCGGGGCGGCGGCACGGCGCCAGGCGCGGCGCGAGGCGCTGCAGCATGGCGGCCATCAACGCGCGGGGTCTCGACGTGGTGGTGGTGGTGATGGATGTGAGGAGCGGCAGCCGCCGTGTCCTTTTGAGTGGTACACACTATCTAAGAGCTGAAGCGTAAAGAAAGGAGCCGACGTGAGAACTGATATTCGGGGCCAAACGATCACACAGCCTTCGTCAACCAAAGTCAACAAACCCGTTATAATCAATATAGAAGTCTCCGAATCTATATTCATTTTGCTTCAGCTTATTATTTTGCAGCACATATTTTTAAAACATCGATCAGATATTTATAAAAGAGGGTGTGTTTTGGGGTAAAGTATCACATTCGAGCGATAGTGAACGAGATTTTGTTCCTACAATTTCGATGATAAGCAGCTTTCCATCGAAACTAAATATATATTTCCACAAAACACGGTGCGAATGAAATTTGAATATATCAAATCTAGGTGAGATTCAAAATCGCGATACTCGGAATAGACCGTGTTTTGTGATTTCGATATACACTCTCGTTTTGCAGTCATTTTTGATTGGAAACCATTTTAAAAAGATTGATTGTTTTACTTTCAAAATTGTTATTATATAATATATATTTAAACATAAACACGAACCACTGGGCGTTTCTATCGGATTGTGACCGTTTCTATCGACCAAATCAGAGTGATGGTGCAATCGCATTGACACGAATAGAAAACAGATAGAAACGGCTCATTTATGGGGTGGCCCACATTATATCCAGTTGCATTGGTTGAAGTCATCCAGTCGTTCTGACGAAACCGAGGATTGACCAGCGATCCTTGCTATACTTGCTTACAACGGTACTCAATGGCCGACTGCGTCCACCTTCCAGCAGCACTCGGGTGCGGGTACCAGCTCAGTTGTATGAGTCGGCGCCGCAGGACTTAGCGATCCCCAAGTTCGCGCGACCTCGTGTGGGCAAGATGCTCATCACGAGCCTCCTGGAGTCCAGGGCCTGCACACCATGAAGCAGCGCTCGCTCACCGACGTCGTCAGCTTCGATGGGGACGACGCCATCGCGCTGGTGTACTTCATGGAACTGGACAACGCCGTCAAGTACCGCAAGAGCATCATCCTACTTGGCGAACAGGTAACATCAGGCAACTTTGACATGTACAGCACAATCAAAGCTGCAACGGTCATCGCGGCGTGCTGGAGACTGTCTCTGGTGGCGCCAGCACACACCTGGTTGACAGCATGAGGCTGTCGCTGCGGCTCGTGTGGCGTAAGCTATGATCACAAGTCGCCGCCTCCGGCCCGGATGACGGTCATCACCACGACAAGCTGTGGTGACAACGAACGAGCAAGCGGACGCCGAGTGTGTTGATCGGCCGTGAAGGATGACCGTGGCGGGAGGTGAAACCAGAGCCCTCGTCCAACCGCCATTCGAGGTTGTCTGCCGATGTTTGTCAAGATCAACCGGATCAATCACCACGTCAAGCCATCCATCTTTCAGCTCGAACAGCCATCGCGAGTGTTCTTGGGCACGTCCTTGGTCTTTCCGACTGATTAGCGGCGTCTAGAACGGTCGGTTGATGGGGCTAGACGAGTCCGTGGAGCGTCGGCTGCTCTGCATGCGGCGGCTCACTCGCGGACTCTTCCAGTGCCGCCGACACTCCCTCCACCCTCATCTTGAAGCCGCGGAGAGGTCCGACCCACTCATCAGCATGAAGACGACGCGTGAGCTGCTTGTGGTTGTGCTGTGGGCCTCTGTGGTCCTCGTAGCCTCGGCCCAGACGCTCCCTGCGTCGGTCGTCGGGGCCGAAGCGGTCCCCGCGACAGGAGAGCAAGGCACTGCTCCCCCTTCTCCTGCGCTCGCATCGCCGTCCGGTTCGGATCCTGTCGATGTGGCACCGACTGTCCCGCCCCAGTCAGACCCAAACGCTACAACACCGCCACCCTCGGACCAGGCGGATGGAGCTCCGGCAGCCGCTCCGGCGGCCCCCTCGCCACCCATGGACACGATTGCGGGGTCTTCCGTCGGAGACGCCGACGCTGGCACCGGGTCGGGCTCGTTCGGCTCGGATCAG
>JAADYB010000961.1:0-10872 GCA_023338075.1 Phytopythium litorale | reverse complement strand
GATCATCAGCATTGAAACCGATCTTGAAGTCGTCGTGGTCATCAGCTCATCTGCGACGTGAGCGAGCACTAAGCCCGCTTTTCATCCAATAAAAGTCCAGGACGTGGGTGCCGCCGAATGGTGTGTCGCTGCGGCGCGCCACACGACGTGAATCAAGTCGCACATGGCGCATCAGAGTGGCACCAGACAGTGAGTGTACACCAGGGAATCTCCACACAAAGGTGGCTGCGTTTTGCCGCTAGCCCGACTGCCAACTGCGGACGCCGCGCTCGGCTGTTGGGCTGCTGGGGACGGCGGGGCGAGCCCTGTGGCTGGCGGCGCGGCGGCTGGTTATCAGCAAACCCCATGGTGAGTGAATGAGCCGCCACCCGCATTGCGGTTGAAATGGCCTGGCGAAAACCGCCAGAATGGACGCAGCGGACACGTTGAAGAAGAACACATCACATAGTGAAACCAAGTGTGGAGCGGCAGTTTGCGAATGCCGGACGGGCTTTCAACCTGAACCCCTCCTTTCAAATCTGCGCGTCTCACATTGATCGACGTGGTCTATAAAGTCCTGCAGGCTTGGACGCGTGGACTTCCGAGCGTTGCCTCGCCAATTCGATACAACGAAAACCGACTCTATCGAATCAAACAGTCTGGTTGCTTGGTGCCGGCGTTTCTTTACCCGGCCGCTCCGCCTTGTTTTTGCAAATTGCCATAAAGTTAAACAGTCTCTTGCGCTCACTATGCCGCCGAGCGCTCCAGCAACCCGTCCCCGTCCCCATGCGCCACCCACTTGGTCTCACACCGCAAAACGCTACCAGAGACGCAGGCCGCACTCCCCCGCCCTCACTTTCGCAAGTTATTTATACCGGCGGCCCGACCAGACCGGCGACACCGGAACCGCGGACGAGCATGTCGGAGATGGCGCCGGCGTCGTTCTTCCCCACGCCGCTGGAGATCGCGGGCGGCCTCCGCTGGATGCGCGCGCACCCGGTGGTGGCGACGGCCGCCGCGGCCGCGGCCGCCACCGCCGTGAGCGTGCTCACCTTTCTCCAGTCGCGCGCCGAGGACAGCGAGGACGAGCTGCTATTCGTGCCAGCGGCCGTGGCGGCCGAGGAGGAGGAGGAGGAGGACGAGGAGGAGGAGGACGAGGGCCGCGACGCGGTACTGGGAGCGCTGCCGAGGAGGAGTCGCGTGCGTAGGCGCCCCGTGGGCGTGTCGGTCGCGCTGGGCCGCGAAGCCGCCGACTGCCACGCGCGCAAGCTCAGCGAGGACGTCTGCAGCAGCACGGACAGCGACGCGTCCTCGTCGCCCACGCGTGGCCGCCAGTCGAGCGTACGTGTCCTCGCGGCTCAAGGTTGGCGCCGGTGGAAGCAGGCAGCACTAACGCGCTCAATCTCTCTGTGTAAATTACTTGCGCAGTTCGGCGACCTGGACGTGGAGGAGCACGGCTTGCGGCCGGTGGTGCTGGACGGCCGCGCCGCGGAGCGCGAGGACTCGTCCGCGTCGCCGCAGTGGGGCTGGTACGTGTCGACCACGCCGCCCGAGGACTACTACCCGTAGCTACAACCCGTCCGCGCCTCCCGCGCCATGCAAGCCGCCCCCACCTCGTAGAGAGACCGTCCGTCCCAGTGTACACGCTATAACCAGACCACCCGAGAGACTGCCGTAACTATAACGCGGACGCACCGTCGAAATGGATCGCATTGTAAAGCAGCCGGAAACGACCACGACAGCGTCCGCACCTCCGTCCGCACCCTCGTCCGTCCGCACAGGTGGGCGGTGGATCGCGGCTTTCTCCCTGGCGACCGACGCGCCAGGGTCAGCGGCCGTCCCCCCGGCGTTTCGGCCGAGGAAACCGTCCCAGCGGCGGCGGTTTGGCCGCGGACGCCTGCGTCCCATCCCTCGCTCGGTTCGTGGCCGTGACGACCGCACTCGTTCGCGTCAAGTTGGGCGGCACGACGCGCCGCACGCGCGTTATAACTTATCGGGTCTCTGTCTAATGCTACAACTCGGCTCTTGGCCTCTCTCTCGGTCTCTCCCTTGTCCTCTCGGTCTCTCGGTCTCTCGGTCTCTCAGTCGCTCTCTCAGTCTCTCTCTCGGTCGCTCTAATGGTCTCTAGCGGCCGCCGGCGCCGCGCACGACGCGGGCGACGCCGTCGGTCGACAGAAAGTTGTCTTCGAGCCCCAGGAAGGCGAGCCGCGCGCGCTGCACGAGCGCCACGACGGCGGCGGCGCTCGCGTCTGTCAGCAGGTTGCCGCCCAGGCACACCGCGCGCAGCCCGCGGCCCTGCTCGAGGTCTCCGCGCAGCGTCAGACCCGCGAACTGCGCCGCGACAGCTGAGGCACCGGGCGAGTGGCCCAGCGCCGCGAGCAGTGCCGAGGCCCCGCGGTCGCCCACATAGTTGCGGCGCAGGTCGAGTCGCTCGAGCGCCGGCAGGCCGCCGCTGGCCACGGCGCGCGCCAGCTCCGCGGCGCCGGCGTCCGCCAAGTGGTTGCCGCCGAGCAGCAGGTCGCGCAGCCGCGGGCAGGCGCCGGCCGCCAGCGCGTCGGCGAGCTGCCGCGCCGCGTTGCGCGCCGACGTGTTGCAGAAGACGGCGGGCAGCTGCAGGCTCTCGAGCCTGGGGAAGCGGCGCAGCGCGCGCGCCAGCCTGCACACGGCGTCCTCGCCGTCGTTGTCGGCCGTGGGTGCCAGCTCGGCGCAGCTCCAGGCGTGCAGCGGCGAGTGGCGCGGCGCGGGCGAGGCCTCGCGCTCGGCGGGCCCAACGGCGGACGCGCCGGCCTTGTGCACGACGAGCTGGCGCAGGTTGGTCAGCGCCGCGAGGCCGACGTCTTGCTGGTCGTCGGCGTCCACGGCGAGCCGCAGCTGGGAGACCTCGAGGCGGATGGAGAAGACGCAGGACGGCAGCAGCGCGCGCGCCAGCGAGTTGAGCGCGCGCAGCTGCAGCACCTGCTTGCCGTCCAGGAAGGCGAGCACGGCGCGCGTCAGGTCCTCGTTGGGCAGCATCGGGAACACGCTGCCCGCCCGCTCGGTCGAGGCAACAGCCGCGTGGCGACGGCGCTTGGCCGCCCGGCCGCCCTCGAGGTCCGCGTGGAGACTCGGCCGCTTGCCGGTCGGGGACGCGGCGGCCTGCGCGTGCGCCTCGTGCACGCTGGCGGCCACCAGCGCCTGCACGCGCCTGCGCAGCGTCTCGCGCGCGGCGTACTCGTCCAGCGAGCCCGCGCGCGAGTAGAGCGCGAGCTCGACGCGCTTGGCCACGAGCGCCGCGCGGTGGCCCATGTGGCCCACGCGGTGGCCCGAGTGGCGGCCCGCGGGCGTCTGCAGCAGCGCCAGCACGTGCCGCACGACGCGCCGCCGCGCCGGCAGGTCCCTGGCGGCCGCGCGCCACTGCGGAGCGTCCCCGTCGGTTGCCGACGCGCCGGCTTCAGCCTCGAGCGCGTGCGGCGGCTTGGGCAGCAGGTCGAAGCGGTCGCAATGGAGCCGCTGGGCCATGGCGGAGGATGTGAAGTACTGACTTTAGACGCGGTCAGTTGAAGCCCTGGGCTGGTACTTTCGCCCGCGAGGGAAAAAGTCGGAATGCCAGCGGAGACCGACGGATGCGGCTGGCCGCTGCGGCCGAAGGAACCGCAGCCCCCGCTTTACTTTACTTGCGCGGCCGCGCGCTGCTCCACACTTCTGCGGACCACCCGGCCTTTACGCCCTGGGCGTGCTCTACGCACCGGGCGAGTGTCCGCTCCGCACTCCCAGCTGACCCGTCGAGGGGCAGAGCCGCGGACCGAAACGTCGAAATGGAGCGCCGAATATTACGCGGAACACTTGGCAAACGTAAGCTTTGCCTTTTTGCCATTCCGCTGCTTTGTGCGTCTATTTCGATGGTTCCGGTCGACAGACCAGAGCAAACTGGCCGGACTGCCCTATACGAAGCGCCACGAATTTGCCGTGTGCCGGTCCGCGGCACGCGCCACGAGCACTGGCCGCTGGGCTTTTCGCTTCCTGGGGCGTGCGCGCGTGCCCCGCGCTGGGCTCCGCGCGTATCAGCGCAGTAACGAGCCACTTGCATTGGGCGTGAGGCCGGCGCCACCTGGCACCCCCCACGCGGCAGGTCCAGACGCCAATATCAGGGGAAAGGAGCGGCCGGAATGGCTTCGGGTTCGGCGAAGTGGCGTAGAGTAGAGGGGGCGAGAGGTCTTTACGGTGGCTGGGACACCCGCGCAGGCATCCACAATCTTCGTGGCGCATTGTGCATCCTCGCTGTAGAACCACGCGATTAGTGCCGCGGGTGCCCGGGCGGGCGTCATGGAGGCGAACCGCGTCGGCGTCGGGCGGCAGCGCTCGCCGTTCCAACCGCGCGCTTCTACAGTGAAAAATGTTTTAAAAAAACGTCACAATTCGTCGGTGGGACTGCAAAGGCGCGGCTGTTTTCGCGGACTTTCGGAAATAGTGGGATGGCGGCCGCATTTTTGAACTTTGGCGCGGCTTGCTTATCTCAGGCGCACTCTGACTTGGGAAATGTATGTGGACCGGCAAAACGCGATTACTTATGCAGCGCTGCGCTCACTGCTTGTGGTTTGTTGACATGCAAGTCGCTGCAGCCTGCCGTCGCAATCCCTCGGTGTCCAAAGCGCGCGGCGGGTGTTTATTGCCCTCGCCGCTTACGCCGGCAGCTCCCCGCGCTTCTCCACGCCCGACGGGATCTCCGCCGCGAAGGCTCGCGTGGGCACCCGAGAGGGCGATCATTGTGGTCCTTTGCACGGCATCCATGCACGCAGAGTGGGCTTTGCACTGCAGGGCTGCGCTGCAGGTTTGAAGAGACTCTGCTCGAGCGGAGAGCGGTCAGCGGGTGCGACTCGACACTGTTCACGATTGGATAGACGGGCGTGGGTGAACCCGCGACGCCACTGCGCTCTCTTGTCGTGCAGTTGCCAGGGTGAAAATTCTATCGCCGGCGGCGCGCAGAGCTCAACCGGAGGCTCTCGACCAGGTGCGGGCACTCGTCTGACCTGCGATGTGCCGGTCGGCGGTCGACCGGCGGGCGGGAGACGAGCGGTCTGTCAACGAGATGCCTTGTCGACGTGTTGTCGGTTAAACAACTGATTTAAGGTATGCATTGTATGTTGATTTATCTCTGCGTCTTGCAGTGTATTGATCTCAACGATGTTAAACAAGTGCATTCTGTCAAATCCATGCGTCCGTCGCTGTTTGCTGCTCATGGCGAGGCGACACCGCCGTGTTCCCCGCTGTAGCATTGCGCGCTGTCTGAGCCGCTGCGCGCCACAAACGCGGCGCCCGCTGGGTGCCACTCCACTCCGCCCGCGTTCTCTATGCTCAAGCCTCGAGCCTCGAGCCTCAAGCTCTGAGGTCCGTTGGAGGATCCTGACCACTCTCTCTCTCTCGTCCTCATCCGTTGAACAGTGTGCCGCGTTGTGAGTCACGATCACCCGTGATGTCGAAGCTGTTCCGCGGCGCCAGCTGACCGCCAGCCTGTGATGGAGGCTGCGTCTCTTGCAGCCGTCGCCGCCGCTCGTCACGCCGATCTGCGGACGGCTGGTCTGGTGCGGAGCTACGGGTGACGAGCAACGGTAGTGATCTCCCATCCTCGCTGCCGTCAGGTGGTTGTCAGTGAAAAGCAGTGCTGTAGCCGCTTCTCTCGCTCGCCAGTGGCAAATAGCAGTGGCGACAAGCCTGCGGGATTTGGCACGCGCGGAGAGAGAGTCCGCCATGGACGCAATACGCTGGCGGCATGTGCGTTGCGCTCGATGCACTTGGGTGAGTAACACGATTACCCTCGGCGGTGGCGCGAAACCTGCCGTCAGGCATTGCCCGTGGCTCCCCAATCGGCTCTCTTCGAATCCCACACTCATCGCTTGTCTCGAGCTGCGTTGGGCTTTCGCGGCGGATGGTGACCATTTGGAGCTGCTCTGCTTGGACGGTGAGTCAACCGGCGACTCGCCCAACCGGTGGTGGAGGAGCGTCCGGTGGACTCATCGCCACGGCACATAACGTGCAGCGTGGAGAACGGCCACAGACAAAGCAAAGTGCACATCGCAAGTGGAAGAGCCGACGATCCTTCTGGTCGTAACCTGCAACTTGGCCGCATCCGGATTGGATGGCAAGGAGAGAATACGGTGCAGTGAACTGCGGCTTGGTCTTGCAACGATCTGTGTGCACCGCGCAGCCGAGGGGTGTGCAGACCTCTAGCAACCCCTTGGGCCCGTGAACCGGCGAGTGGCTGCCAACAACTCGTACTCCGCGCTAAGCCGGCCAAAGCTGCTATATCGTCTCGACGCGATCGAGGCCGCTCGAAGCAGTGGCCGCCATCGCCGATGACGCACTGTTAAAGGTGCAGAAGCCAGCATTCGCGATGCAGGCGTTGTCTGTGGTCACGGCAGTCCAAGTTGCAGAGCTGCAGCACTGCGAATGCACGAAAGAACTCGACTGCAGCCACGATCTGACTGACGCAGCAGCCTCTCGCGGTGCCAATCCATGCTGCGTCGCCCCTATCAGTAGGACAAGACTCACTGCTCGCGACACCGCCAGACAACGAGAGGCTGTCTGCAGCGCCGCAAGGAGAGGTGTCAGAGGTCGCACCATCGACTGTCCTCGCGCCAGAGCTGAGACTCACGGTGCCAGCCAATCCGGACGACAACAGCACTGAGCTGTCGCGAACCGACGACGAACCACCAGCGATCGTTCGAAAGTCCCGCCAGCATCCAAGGACCCCAAAGCGCTGCTTGCCAGCAGCACGAACCCGCTGCAGCCCTTCATGTTGCCATCGGCGATGAAGGGGTTCGATACAGTCGAACGAGACGCGGCGATTGCTGGCGCCACCCACACCGCTCGCCAGCAGCACCGAGAGCCGCCATCGATTGGCGTCCACTCGATATGCTTGCGCCACCGACGACTTGCTTCCATCCAGCACGTTGAAGTCGTGTTCATGGATGAAAAGCGTGTGCGTGTGCAGAAGAGGGAACGGCAACGGCGACAAGAACACCAACAGTCCCAACCACGAGCACCATCCGCGACGCATCACAAGACGGCGAGTCTCCGCCACCGCGACCCCGTTGCCTGCGTCGCCATGGCAATCAACACCAGCGGCTTCGTCCGTTCCATTTCTGAAGGCAGCACAAGAGTGTTGAACGTCGGCCAACTTTCGTCTGCCGAATTTGTTATAAGCGACTCTGGATATAAATATCCAGAGGACGCCAGGAGGAATTCAGCTCCCCCCTCTTCCAGAACCGCGAGAGAAGAAGCCGGGCACGTGGGGAATCGCATCGCGTCGGCGGTGTCTTCGCCTCTCCATCTCTCCATCTCTCGACGCGGGGCGGACGGACGGACGAGCAGCATGGCGCAGGACCGCACGGGCGACTTCCAGCGGCTGTGCCAGCAGGCGGCGCGCGCGGGCGGCGCGGCGGCGGTGCTGGAGCACAAGCCGTCGCCGCAGTCGGCGATCCAGGAGAACGCGCAGTTCAACGCGGCGGCCTCGGACATCTCCAAGGAGGTGTACCAGGCCTCCAGGCGGCTGCAGCAGCTCACTCAGCGTGCGTGGCGGCGTCTTGTGGGGCTGCGAGGTGGTGCGAGCGCGCGCAGGAACTGACGCGACGCGTGGGAATGGGTGGTTTGATGCAGTCGTGCGGCAGAACAACATGTTCAACGACCCGACGCAGGCGATCAACGAGCTGGCGGCGCTCGTCAAGAAGGACATCACGGACATCAACATGCAGCTGGACAACCTGCAGGAGTACACGAACAGCAAACGCGCGACGTACGGGTCGCGGCAGGCGGCGACCCACTCGGACGCGATCGTATCGCTCATGAAGTCCAACCTGATGGCTACCACGCGCGGCTTCAAGGACATCCTCGAGGTGCGCCAGGAGAACATGAAGCTGCAGCAAAGCCGGCGCGCACGCTACGGCAAGACGGCGTCCTCGGCGCTGGGCAAGCCGCTCGCGTTCTCGGCGCCGCCGCCGCTGTCGGCGAACGGGAGTAGCAATAGTGTCGGGCAGCCGCCGCGCAGCGGGGGCGGACTCAAGCCGCTGGGCGGGGCGAACGCGCTGCCGCGGCCCGACGGCGTGTTCGGGGACGACAGCGGCACGGAGATCCAGCCGCTGATCTCGACCATGACACAGGAGCAGGTGGTCGCTGAGCAGCAGAACTACACGGAGGCGCGCGCCGAGGCCGTGACGCAGATCGAGAGCCACATCGTGGACATCGGGCAGCTCTTCGGCCGGCTGTCGACGCTGATCCACGAGCAGGGCGACCTCGTGCGAAGGTGCGTGAGCGGCATGGAGCGCTGCTTGTAGACTGGCGAGGCTTGGGACTGACTGGTGTGGCTGCGCGCGCTGCAGGATCGACGACAACGTGGACGACTCGCTCGCGAACGTGTCGGCGGGCGAGAACGAGCTGCTCAAGTACCTCTCGAGCCTCTCGAACAATAGAATGCTCGCGCTCAAGGTCTCGGCTATTTTATTCGTCTTTTTGATCTTCTTCATGTTCTTCCTGGCGTGAGGCGAGAGAGTAATAAAGCGCGCGAGTGGAACGTGATGCATTGGCTCTAGTGTCGGTCCGTGCGTTGGTGCTGGTCGGCGGTCGCGTGCTGCGTGTATTGCTCGCGCGGTCTCCTGCTGGTCCTGACGGTCGCTCGACTGCTCGCTCGCTCGCTCGCGCAGGGCCTCATACGCGGAAGCGCCCCGATCAGACTCACTGTTTCTTGCCCTTGCCGCCGATCGCGAGGAAGGAGCCGAGCGCGACGGCGACCACCGTCCCGCCCTGCGCCACCACGCGCATGCGCATGAAGCGCTGCTGCGTCTTGGCGTCCGCCGCGCGCCGGAAGGCGGACAGCCCGCCCAGCAGCGCGCCCGCCGTCGCCAGGCAGCCCAGCGGCACCAGCGGGTCCTCGGCCATGCGCCGCTGCAGCTTCTCCCAGCCGGTCTCCTGCATCTCCAGCCAGTCAGCCGATCGCTCGGTGGTCTCGCCCGCTTCTCGTCTTTGTCGCCTTCATCGCGGGTCAAAGCTGGCGCTGCTCGGCGACAACAGCGTGCGATTCAAACGTGTCTCTCAATTCATTGAGTTGAGCTAGCCCAACTCAAACACCACACTCATTGCTAGAGGTTGCTTTAAACTTGGATATGAATGAATTGTTTAATGAACGCTTTATCGAGTAATACACTATAAAGGGTATACACAAAAACAGTTCCCAAGAGACATTTGACTTCCGGGTAGTCGTTTAATGCCGACCGCAGAGACCACTCACGAGGGAGGAAAAGGGGGCGGCCGGCATGGTTACTCGCCTGTTTCGCGCCTCGCCTCCAGCTTCTCGCCGCCCGACGCCCGACGCCCCACGATGATGAACAAGCTCCGCCAGCAGGTGGTGCGCCGCTGCCTGAGCACGCGCGCCGTCGAGTGGGACGCCATCTCGGCCAAGCTGTCGGACCCGCGCGCGCGCGCGGCGCTCGACTCGCTGCGCAACGCGCACGGCGAGATCCAGGCCGAGGCGCGCAAGTACGTGCACGAGCCGGAGGCCATCGACTTTGACTACTACCGCTCGGTCATCAAGAACAAGGAGCTCGTGGATGCCATGGAGGTGCGTTGCGTCGGGTTGGGTCTTGTCACGGCGCACTGCGCCACGTAGCGGGAGAGCAGGAGCGGTGAGACTGACGGGATGGATCTCTGTGTGCGTCTGTCTGTCTGTCTGTCTGCGTTCATGCTCGCGGCCGACGACGCAGGCCAACTACAAGAGCATCTCGTTCCCGACGATCACGCCGGCGGACCTGGACGTGGTGACGGCTGAGACGCCCGAGGAGCTGCGCCTGAACGAGAAGGAGACGCTCGACCAGCTCTTCGCGCAGCTGAACGAGAAGGTCGAGGACTCGACCAAGCGCATCGTCGAGCTCAAGGAGCTCATCGGCCTGATGGAGGAGACGCGCACCTCGCGCGCCACCACCATGGACGAGGTCACGGCCATGTACCCGGAGGTCGCGGACGAGATCGATGACGAGATCGCCAACTACGACTGGGAGAAGGACGTGCAGGTCTAAGCCGCCGCATCCGCGCGCAGCACGTGACTGTCTTCCACCAACGGCGGCGCAGGGGGCGGGCGAGCGCGAGCGCCAGCGTGCTGCCGACAGGCGATCGTCGTGGACAGCCGGCCGGCCGGTGCTGCGCTCGGGCCGCCGCCCTCGGTCGTCAACGTGTTACCTCTTTCCGGGTAGGAGCGGGGAATCCAAATAACACGGGCGTCCGTCGCCGTTGGCAAAAGTAAACAACCCCGCGTGAAGAAATGCGCCTTCTGGTGATCGTGGCTATCATGTTGGGCATGCAGCAGGTCTCAACGAGTCGGCGCCGCCCCGCAGGTCACGACGGCAAGGCGCGCGGCGCTCGGTTAGCTGTCGTTTATCTGCGTCGTCAAGTCCTCTATCACCTCCCTCGACCTGGTCTTGCCCTGGTCTTGGAGCGCACGCGCGTCCTCTACTCGCGCGTGCGGTAGGCCTCGGGCACGCGGAAGAGCGGCTTGGGCGTCTTGGCGGCGGCCGCGTCCACGCAGGCGTTGTACGCAGCCATGGACTGGCGGCAGCTGCCGTCGAGCGCGCGGTTGCCCACCTCGGCGTCGCTCGTGCCCGCCGGCTGCTTGCCGTGCTCGTAGAAGCACGAGAAGAACACATCCGCCGCCTTCTCGCAGCCCGCGGGCACACGCGGGAAGTGCTCGCTCACGCGCGGCAGCTGCTGCTGCTTGTCGGTCGTGGGGCTCGGCGCCATCGCTCGCTTCTCGGTCTCTCGCTTCGTCTCGATGTGAGTCCGTCCGATCAATGCCTTCGTGTCTATTTGGCGACGCACCGACATACAAAAAACAAGTCAGCAGGCGATTAGTGGATGGTGAAGTTCATCCAGGTC
>JAADYB010000960.1:0-10881 GCA_023338075.1 Phytopythium litorale | reverse complement strand
TCCGCCGCCGCCGCTTCCTTGTCGGACGCTGAGACTGCGATGGCGGCGACAGGTACGCCGAGCCCTGGCTGCTGACGCTCTTCCGCCGTCGCGCACGCTCCTCGCCGCAGTAGAGGCGCTCCACCTCCGCGTCCTGGTACATCCAGATCTCCATGGCCGTGTCGAAGTCCTGCGCGAAAACCTGCAGCTCGCTGCTCCACGCGTCTCCGTCGCCGCCATGCGCGTCGGCCTCCATTGTCGGCCGAGGAAGATGGCAGGTTGATACTGAAGGCAAGTCGGGGAAAGTGCACAACGACAAGGGAAACTTTTGGCGGGAAAGGACACCGCCACTCTTATTGCGCAACCTTCCAGCAACTTTGGGAGGTGGATGTGCGATTCATTGATGAACCGTTGCCAATGCTAGAAAGCTGCTTGAAGCGGCGCGGAGGAGCTGGGAGCCAAGCGACGGAGGAAGCCTATTGCCTTCGCCACACTCGAACTCGCCCCCATCGACCGGGTTCCTGGACTAATCCCAATGGAGCAACCAATCAAGCTTGATCTGCTTCCGGGCCTGCACTCGCTCTCGACCGCTGCGGACCAGGACGACGCATCCGAGGAGAGCAAGTTCGACGACGTCAAGGCGCTGCAAGAGGAGTCCGTGGCGGTGAGCACGCGCTGAGGGTGCTATCAGGGTCTAGATGCGCAATGTGATGTGGAAGGGCGTGACATGTCCATGTGCTGCAGGTGACGTTCGTGCTTCCCGACGGCTCGACCGTCTCGCAGCAGGTAGGTGCAGCCGCATCGTTGGCCCCGCAGTGCAGAATGCAGCGCTGACGGTCCACGTGGGCCGGGCACTACGTCTCAGTTCAAGAAGGGCCACACGGTCGCGGTCTTGAAGGCCTTCCTCAACGACGAGTGCGACCTGAACATCCACTCAACGGTAGGTTCCGGCCCTCCACTGCTCCACTGCGGACAAGGCTGACGCCGTCGTCGCTGCTCCGCTCGGCAGGCGCTCTCGCTGGACGGCCAGCTGATGCTCGACCCGTTCTCGCTGACGGACTTTGCGCCCGTTGTGGGCGCCGGCGCCATCGAGGTCGTGGTTCGCCATGGCAACGGGCACTCGCGCAAGTGATCGACCATCCAGCAGATAGAGCGATGGCAGGTGAAGCCATCCCGCCGCTAATTCGTTTCTATTACTGCTCCCATTTCTATGTTGGTTTCTACTTGAATGATGAGGTCGCTCGAAGGTCGTACGAATACGCAGGTTGCGCGAAGGTGTTCGGAGGATTCTGGCGGTGTGCGGGCTTCCCCCTTTTTTCGCGGTCCATTCGGCGAGCGAAGCAGGGCAAGCGACCATGCCGTACCAAGTGCTCCCGGGGCTCGTCATCATCTCGCTGGCCTTCACGCTCACGGGCGTGGGCTTCGGCGCCATCAACAAGCGCGTCGCGCGCAAGGAGCACCAGGTGCGTGGGCCTCTTCTCGGGGCGTTGGGGCGTCTCCGCGGGCCGAGGAACTGACGCCGGCGCATTGCGTCGTGTTCGCATCTGTGTGTGCCGCGGCGCAGAGCAAGCTGCAGCTGCTGACGGACTGGGACCGCTTCATGGACGAGCGGGAGCGTAAATTAGTGGCGAGAGAGAAAGCGTTCGCGTCGTAGCGCGCCGGGCCTCGGGCCTGACGCGCCGCCTGCGGAGCGATCGTTCGCTCGTGGTGCAGCGGATGAACGACGGGCTGCTTTTGATGCCCGCGCTCGCCGCCGCCCGCGCCTGTCGACGGCGGCGGCTGTGCCGTCCCGCGACGCGATCCGACGCGCTGCTCTCTCCTCCCCGTCGGCTTGCGAAGTAATAAAGCGAACGCAATTCGACCGAGACGAACCGAACCAGGCAGTTCGTCGCGCCTCAGCACAAGTAGCCCCATCCAGCTGCGTGTTCCACCCCCGCCGATCCGTCTTACGCTCGGACGATCGCCGCTTCCCTCTGCGCGGCAAAGCCTGACGCCCTCCCTGCTGCTTCGTCCTGGCGTCCACGCCCGCCCAGGGGTTGACGAGTCTCAGTTCATCGCTCGCTCATCCGGTGGCTGAAGCGAGTAGCAGTCACACCGGTCTCCTCATACCAGGGAGTCCCGCAGCCTCGCCATCACCAGCGGCTTCACCGTGCCTGGCCCTGCTGCTGCTGCCTCGAACGTCCACCCAAGCTCGGCGAGCATCGCCGCTGCGACTCGATCTATTCTTGGGTTGCGAGACACCTCTGTCCGATTGAAATGTCGACCCGCATCAAGCTGCAGTCGAAATCTTTTCTCTCTCTAGCATGTCCTCCGACCACCGCCCCCATTCAGCACTGCTCCGAAGGTGACCACCAGCGCTCCATCGAGCGAGCACGCAAGCGCATTGGAATCGCAGTAGACTATAGTTTAGGTGTCTAGAAATCCGAAACATGCCCGCCGCCGCCGCCGCCGATGAAGAAGATGCCTCTCCACCGCCGAATCGCCGCCGCCGAACACCCCCTTCCTCTCTCTCGCCTCCCCGCCACTACGTGTCTTTTGTCCGCACCCTGCTCGCCACAAAAGGCCGAAGATCTCCTTTGGGAATATACTAGTACAAGCGGGTCACGCCCGCGCCGCGTCAACACACACGATCACGCCCTCGCTCTCGCCCTCTCCCCTCTCGTCGTCCCTCTCCTCTCGTAGTCGCCGCCTGCGCTCCGCCTTAGGCCTTGATGTTGTTGGTGCAGTTGCGGGCCCAGTGGCCGGTCTCGCCGCACTGGTAGCACTTGTCCGCGGTCGGGCCGCTGTCCTCCGGGCAGTCGCGGCGCAGGTGGCCCGGGTTGCCGCAGTGGTGGCACTTGCGCTGCTCACGCTGCTCGTCCGGGCAGTCGCGGCGCAGGTGGCCCGACTGGCCGCAGTTGTGGCACTTGGGCGGCTGCACCTCCTCGGGGCAGTCGCGGCGGATGTGCCCGGTCTGCCCGCAGTTGTGGCACGCGCGGCCGCCCGTGGGGCAGTCGCGCTTCAGGTGGCCGAACTTGCCGCAGTTGAAGCACGCCGCACCGCTGGCGCCGAAGCCCTCCTGGGCCGGAGCCTCAGGGCAGTCGCGGCGCAGGTGGCCCGACTGGCCGCAGTTGTGGCACTTGCGCTGGTCGACGTCCATCTGCGTCATCCCCATCGTCAGCCCTTTCGTTCGTATCCCACTTCCCCCTCCCTCGTGACGCCTGGGAGCGCCGCGTATCCAACCAGGACGAACGACAGATGGGTTCACACTTCCATCTGCCGCCTCCCCCGCGGGTAGAAAACCTCAGCGTGAGGTCGGATACCCAAGGCGCTCGCCGTCGCTGCAGCCCCTCCACAAGACCCCATGTCTCCTCCACACACGCCCACACACCTTGGTGTTCTTGTTGCTTCTTGCTGGTCTCTCCCCTCGGCTTCTTCGGCGGAAATGACGGCCTCGAAGGCGGGGATCAATCGGCTGGTGGGCGGTGCACGTGTTTTTGCACCGATCGGTTGGTCGGAGGAAATCCAAATCATGACTTGGATTTTGTATTAGAACGAGGTTTTATATGTACCCAAACTAAACAAGCGATCTGTCCAATATAACAAATTAAGCGTGTTTTGAGGGAAGATTGTCAATACTCCCCCTATTGAAAGCTCAGTACTTGCCCTAAATTGGTGGTTGAAGTTTTATTATTTATTTTTTTATGTGCAATTAGACTACATTGTTTGGTTTGTCCCCACCTAGAAATGAAATATTTGACGTGAACACACCTGGATTTGGTGCAAACTATCGCGTTTTATTGATTTAAGGCGTCATGTATTCGAAGCCTGAAAAACCTCGACCTGATCATCATTCCTTATCGTTGAATGGTTGCGAATGTTCTTTATGGAACACACACCGTGATTTTGTGCACGCCGTGTTTTTGCTTTGCAAACATTGGAATGACCCAAAAACCCGCCTCCATCCCAGTTTGCTCTCACCATGCTCTCAACGCCACTCTCAGAATCGCCTTGCTCACAGCATCGCCATCGCCTCGCAATGTTTGCTTGCTGTTTACTCACGCCGACCCTGCAGCCCGACCACAAAACGTTCACGTACGTCGGCAGCAGCCCGTCACCCGCCGACCGCTTGCGGTGCCACAACGGGAGTGGTGGCGCGCAGCGAACAAAACTGCATCGTCCGTGGGAAATTGTGTGCGTCGTTCATGGATTTACGAACAAACACGAAGCGTTGACATGTAAGTTGCTCGGTTGCTTCCGTCGCACAAGAACTGTTTGGAGAACTAACGCTCAGACTAGTCGAAAACGCTTGGAACCGCCCAGAGTCAAACAAGCGTATCCGAGGACGCTGGGAAGAGCTCCTCAAAGAAGATGGCGAGACGGGCCTAGGCTCTCCCTGCTCTGTGCGACGCAAGCTCATTGAAATGTTTGAGCTTCTGCATCTGACGGGAGAACCATGGAGCAACTGCGAGCTGACCGTCAGCTTCACCACCTGGACGAACATGCAGACGGCTGTCGAGCTGGGTCCGTACTTCCATTGGCCGGAGGAACACGTTTGCTGCAACATCAAGACGACGGCCTTCTTCGAGCAAGTCGCTGCGGAAAGAAAAGAGATCCTGCGCATCCGCAGGCGCGAACGACGACTCGAACGGCGAACTCAACAGGTCAGCGAGCACATCTCGACAAAGCGCAAGCGGTCCCGTGCTGTCACTGCTGCGCCAGCCGCTCGCTCGCCTTCACCGTCAACTCTCGTACCACGGAAACCCAAGCGAGCGCACCACGAGACAGAGGTGATCCCCAGGACAGTGGGGATCACGTTGGGCCGTGAGAGAGTACCTTCCTTCGCGACCAATGCGAGCCTGGCCGCGGCAGCCACGCTTCTCGCAGCCTCGCCCTCCTCGACCATGATGCATTCACTGATGCATGGGCTGGAGCGCTTGGCGACGTGTGGAGCGGGCTGCATCACCCCGCTGTGTCTCTCGATCCGCAAGTTTGTGATCATGGTGCTGGAGCACGAGGCGGTCGCAGCAGCTCAGCATGGCCACAATAGAGCGAGCTGCGACGCCTGCCGGTTCTGGGACAGCGTATTGTGTATGCACGCGTCGGCCTGTACAACACTCGGTTGCTGTGTATTTGGCTGCACACAAATCAAGCAACCAGGTATCCTGGTAAGGGCGAAAGCTGAAGCACGCCGTGGTCATTTGGTCACTGAGTGCATGAGTCGAAAAGGCATATACGCCTGGTTGGTTCGAGATACTTTGAATCACTGGTCAAGACGGACGTCAATATGGCGCTGCAGCTGCTTCAACTTGGCCTACTCGCCACCAACAGATCGCACATTGCCACATGCACCGCGATTGACGCGCCAGCAACCCACAGAGGCGCTTCGCTAGCCTCACAGAACCACTGGACGGTCGGCAGAGGGCTCGGAGCCTCGGAGGGGGCGGTTGGGGCGGCCAGTGGTGGTCGACGAACGCAAGGAACAACGAGTTGCCGAGCTCCAACACCGGCAGGAACTCCCGCGCAAACGTCCGCGTCCACCACGGGGAAATCGACCCGTTGGCTCGTGAGATAAACGCTGCAGTCGGGGACTCGTGGCTCCACAACGTGTTGAGCCGCGAGAAGTTGTAGTAGTACAAGTGGCACCGGATCGCGTCCGGCGGGTGAAGCGGGAACGGATCCAGCGACGCGTCCAGCAACTGCTTCGCGTCGGTGGAGTCCGCGAGCAGCTTGGCGACGAGGTGGACGAGCCACTGCGCGCTGTGGCAGTCGCTGAGCGCCGGGAACCACATTTGCCAGTCAAGTCGGAGCTGAAACGGAGCTGCCAGGCACGGCGGGGCACGTCGCCTGGCTTGAACCGGGAATGGAACGGTCTCCACGTCTTCCCTCCGTCGTCGGTGCCCCCCATGACGATTTCAGGATGAGCAGCGACGCTGAACTGCTGGCCGCCGATCGCAAAGGTGCTGACGCCGGTCATGCGCCGGAAGAGCCCGTACGCGCTCGTGACTCTGAATCGTGCGGTGGACAGGTAGACGGACGCTACGAACGACGACAACGAGCTCTGGAAGGAACCGTCCAGTGCTGACGCGCGATGACTCGCTGGACGTGGTTTTGTGCACTTGCTGCCTCGATTGTTCGAGCGCCACAGTGTGACCGTGATCACCACATGCATCACGCTCACCGCAAGAATAGTTCCTCCAGCGAATAGGACAACACAGGGGGAGAATCACGGTCAAATAGTGCTGAGCATTCTCCACACTGGGGAGGAAACGGACTGCCGAAGCCTCGAGCCAGGATTCGAGGGAAGCAGTATCAGCAGGAGACCGACGAATGGTCACATCGATCACGCTCAACCACGCATCAACACAAAACGCCATGCCAGCGCAGATCACGACCGCCGACACTCCACGATGGGTCTGAAGCATGCTCCACGCGCGATCCACCATGCGTATCCACGCGAGAGCGCGCCATTCTTGAGGATCAGCAGAGTCTCGACCTTGAATTGGGGCATCGCCGCGGTGCTCAAGGTGAAGAAGTTGTAGTTGCCCGTGAGTGCGATGGCGATCTGCAGCAGAGTCTGCATGGCGGCACTGAGTCGTCGCAGCGCGGGGTGCGGTCGAGGATGAGAAGCGTCCAGGGACCCTCTATAAGCAGCGCGAAGGCGATGGCCAAGCGGTTCACAGTCGGCTAATCGTTCGCTGCAACGATCAAGGGCAGCACCAGGCTTACCACGACCACGCCATCTTGGACGAGCGACACGAACGTGAACTTGGTGGGCGTACCAAGCCATAGGCAGAGGTAGAGACTGCGCCGCGTAGTAGAAGTCGAGCGCTGAGAGCGCTAGCCAAGTGGGGCCGCGCGTCTGGATCTTGATCGCGCCAGACATGAGCATGAACTTGAAAATGAAGAAGCGCAGGCCCCCGACGACGCTCCGTGGGGGAGCAAAGAGCTGGAAGCCCGCTGGCCCTCCATCTCTCGCTGCTAGGCTTCACTACGGGACCATCCAAATGGACAGGAAGTTCGCCTCGAGCAGGAAGTCGTCCCACTGGAACTGCATGAACGCCTGTCCGCACTGCGCGATCGACAGGTAGCACGTCCACAGGAGCGCGAGCGGCAGCGCGGAGCGCCACGTGGGCAAGACCACGCCCAGCACCGCGCTCATGAGCCCCGCGAAGGCGAGCAGCTGCATCCGCATGCACGGGTCGCACTCCAGCGGCTCGTGCAGCCAGACTAGTGTCGGATACGCCGCGATACGCTGCAGCGGCGACTCGGCGTCCCGTACGTCCGCGCGCTCGCGCTACAAGCGGCCAAGGGACGCATCGACCGGCTCGAATCCGTCCCTGCGCGCGACAAGCAGCAGCTGTGAGTCATCCAGGCGCCACCAGACCGACGCTGGCGAGACCGAAGCCGCCTCGGCCCGCACCGGCCGAAGAGCCCGCGGATCTGCGCGCGGGTGGAGCCAAAGGCCGCGGCGTAGACGGCGCACAGCGCCGCCAGGAGCGCGTCGCGCGGGATCATCCGCCACTGTCTTCGCGGCGTCGGACTCGCGCGATCTTTGGATGTGGTTTCGATGGAGCGCCGCGGTCTTCAAGTTGGACTCCTCCAAATTTTAATTTGGTGTTTAGACCATTCATTTCGATTATTCTTTTGAGACCCTTCAAATAATCGTATACCAACCACAGAGTCTCAAGCGAGGCAAGCTGATTGTGAACTCGCTCGACGACGACGCGAGGAGCGAGAACCTCCATTGCTTTCCCACGAACGCCTGGCAGCAGTGGACTCCGCCACCCATCGTGAGATCTCACGTCGGCGCGCCTGGCTCCGTGACGCACGCGGGATGTGTTGAGTCGACACGCCCGCCACCCGTTTGGTATGAACGCTCGCGATGCGCCGCGGATTGGGCAGGCGCCAGTCTGAACTTTGCGCGCCGACGGACGCGCGAGGCGTTGAATCAACAGCGTCGACGCTTCCGCCAGCGCGGAGCAGTGACGCCGCCTTGCTGTCCTGCCGCAGCTCCCGCGGTCCTGCACTTGCTCCGGGCCATACAATTTGACCGGGAAGCTGGCCCGTCACGCATGGGGCTGAACAGAAAACAACCGGCGCCTTGAAGTTCAAAGCCTTTTGATTTCCGCCAGAATTCGAGTGGTGTAAATCGCAAAAATGCCGCAATAACAAAGACACGATTGGCTGTTTCTGCGCAGTAAAAAAGCAGACCCCGTCCAAGCAGCGCGCGCGTGACGCGTCTATGCGGCCGCCGATGAGGTGACGCCGCCGCGTCGGCCACAAGAGCATTCTCGGGGACCACCGAGGCACATGATTGGCGAAATACCGCTCTGATATCCGCCAATCACCGCCCCGTCGCCCGGGCTTTGCTTGCTTGCTTGGTTGAAGTCGAAAAACGCGCGGCGCGGCGACCTTTTGTTTTACAGGGTAAACAGGTTTTAGCGGGAATTCGGGGAATCCTCCGACTCGGATCCTGGTGAAATCCGTCGGCATGCGCATTTCGGCGTTTTTCGGGCGATAAAGAAGCGTGTTAGACGCGCGTACCCGGGGGGGTACGCAAACGCCCACCTGCCCAACCAGCCGACGGCCGGCCGCGATCTTTGCGCGCTCACATCGCAATTTGCCGGCCGAGCAGCAAGCAAGCGCGCCTCCTGTCCGAGCCAAAGCGTCCCCCAAGCTTCCCCCTCCAAGCACCTCCCTTCAAGATGCTGTCGGCGAGTCTGCGCGCGAGCCTGCGCGTGCAGCGCGGGTGGGCGGCCGCGTCGGTGCTGGCGGGCAGTGCGGCGCTCCGCCCGCGGTTCATGAGCGCGGCGGCGCAGGCGCTGGGCATCGACAAGCTGGGCGTGACTGGCGCGGCGACCAAGGTGTTCCGCAACCTGAGCTACGACGAGATCGCCGAGCACGAGGCGCGCAACGGCGAGGGCGAGTTCGTGGCCAACGGCACGTACACGATCGACACGGGCAAGTTCACGGGCCGGTCGCCCAAGGACAAGTACTTCGTGGACCAGACGCCGTCCAACAAGAACATTTGGTGGGGCAACGTGAACCAGCCCATGAAGCGCGAGGTCTTCGACGAGCTGTACGCGACCGTCAAGAAGCACTACGGCGCCGCCGACAAGGTGTACGTGTTCGACGGCTACTGCGGCGCCAACCCGGCGTCGCGCAAGAAGGTGCGCTTCGTGACGGAGCTGGCGTGGCAGCACCACTTCGTGACCAACATGTTCCTGCGGCCGACGACCAAGGCCGAGATCGAGGGCTTCGAGCCCGACTTCACGATCGTCAACGCCTGCAAGGTGACCAACAAGGACTACAAGAAGCACGGGCTCAACTCGGACGTGTTCGTCGGCTTCAACATCGAGGAGAACCTGGCAGTCATCGGCGGCACGTGGTACGGCGGCGAGATGAAGAAGGGCATCTTCAGCATGATGAACTACTGGCTCCCGCTCGAGGGCATCATGGCCATGCACTGCTCGGCCAACAAGGGCAAGGACGGCGACACGGCGCTCTTCTTCGGGCTCTCGGGCACGGGCAAGACGACGCTGTCGGCCGACCCGCACCGCTTCCTCATCGGCGACGACGAGCACGGCTGGGACGATGACGGCATCTTCAACTTCGAGGGCGGCTGCTACGCCAAGACGATCAACCTGAGCGAGGAGAACGAGCCCGATATCTTCCACGCCATCAAGCGCGACGCGCTGCTCGAGAACACGTGGGTGCACCCGGAGACCAAGGAGCCCGACTACTACAACACGTCCAAGACGGAGAACGGCCGTGTGTCGTACCCCATCTACCACATCCCCAACTTCGAGCCCACGTCGAGCGGCGGCCACCCGTCCAACATTGTCTTCCTCACGTGCGACGCCTACGGCGTGCTGCCGCCCGTGTCCAAGCTCAGCGACGGCCAGGCCATGTACCACTTCCTCTCGGGCTACACGGCCAAGGTCGCGGGCACGGAGCGCGGCGTCACGGAGCCGACGGCCACCTTCTCGGCCTGCTTCGGCGCCGCCTTCTTGCCGCTGCACCCGACCAAGTACGCCGACCTGCTGCAGCAGAAGCTGCAGAAGCACAAGACGTCCGTCTACCTCGTCAACACGGGCTGGACCGGCGGCGGCTACGGCGTCGGCCAGCGCATGAGCATCAAGGACACGCGCGCCTGCATCGACGCCATCCTGGACGGGTCGATCAAGGACGCCAAGTTCGCGACCGACCCGGTCTTCGGCTTCGAGGTGCCCGCGGCGCTGGGCCAGATCTCGCCCAAGGTGCTGCACCCGCGCGAGGCCTGGAGCGACAAGGCCGCCTACGACGCGACGGCCAAGAAGCTCGCCGGCATGTTCCAGAAGAACTTTGCCAAGTACGTGAGCGACGAGCACACGGATTACTCGAGCTTCGGCCCCAAGGCCTAGAGGTCCAACCAGCCAATCGGCCGGTCGGCCAGCGAGCAGGAGCAGGAGAGCGTTTTGATATGATCGTGAGCGGTGCAGCAGTGCCCGGGCGACGCGAAGCCCGGCTGGCGCAGGCACGCAGTGTAGTTTGACCAGAACCAATACAAACACAAGACATGCACGAAACGGCGACTCGCCCGTGCGTCTCATGCTGGTGGCGGGATCTCGGTGTCGGGCGGAAGATCGCAGTGGGTCGCTACTACAGTAACAACAAACTCAACGACTACGCCGAGCATGTCGACCGAGGTGTTGAGTCGCGCTTGGTTCTCGCGCGCGCCTCCCGCCGGTGGCCAGGTCGAGGATGCTCGCTTGGTTCTCGCGAGCGGACGGATCAATGGCCGCGGAGAGAGAGAGAGCGAGCCGCGCCAGCATCGTGCGTTGCCTGGAACGCTCGGTTCTTCGCTTCGTCCTGGGCATCACTGGAGCCGGGGGGCCGTCGACTCGTGGAGGAGAAGGGTCTCTCCATATGTCTCTCCAC
>JAADYB010000959.1:0-10897 GCA_023338075.1 Phytopythium litorale | reverse complement strand
GCGCTCATTCGCCTTCTGGTGGTGGCGACGATCGCCATGGCGATGCCAGACGAACGGAGAAGTGAGGGATCAACGAAGCAGCAGCAGCGACTTCGGCTCATCGACGAAGAGGACGCGGAAGAACTCGCTGACGACGTTGACGACTCCGCTTCGAGCCCGTATGATCGAGCCAACTTGCTGTCACGACTGGCGTACGGCTGGATATCGCCCATTATCCAACTGGGGACGACTCGGCGATTGGAGATGAGCGACGTTCCGGAACTGCCGCGCTCGGACTCCACCTTCACTGCGGCCGACAAGTTCCGGCGTGCGCTGAGCGAAGAGAAGCGTCGGTACACGACGCACGCTGGGAATGAAGCGGAGGCTCCGTCGTTCTTGCGACTGGCGCGCAATCTCTACGGGTGGGATGTGGCGGGCTTTGCGCTCTGGTCGACAGGGAACAAGCTGCTGGGTCTTGCAGGCCCGCTACTGCTCAAGTTCTTCCTTGACTGGGCTGACCGTCCGGACAGCACCAATGGCTTAGCGACGGGCTATGCGCTGGCGCTCCTCATGGCGCTGCGCTCGCTGCTTTCTGCTATATCGAGCACGCAGTACGGCCTCGCGTGGAAGCGGTTCGACTTGAGGGTGCGAGCAGGACTGCTTTCGGCCATCTACGACAGGACTCTCCAGCTGAATCGAGCCGTTCCTGCCGCTGGCGAGGCCGAGACTGGTAGCAACGGAGTCGGCAGGATCACAAACCTGTTGTCTGTGGATGTGGGACGCGTTGTGGGGATGCCTGGCGCGCTCTTCGACGCGTTCCTGATCCCGCTCGAGATCGTATTGGCGCTGGCGCTGCTGCACAGTGCCGTGTCGTTCGCATTCGTCGCGGGCCTCGTGCTGCTCGCGGTCATGCTGCCAGTGCAGACTCTTCTCGGCGGGACGATCCAGCGCGTGACACGCGAAATGCTTTGCTTCCGCGACTCGCGAGTGAGCGCAGCCGCCGAGAGCGTGCGAGGCATCCGCGCACTGAAGCTGCTCGCCTGGGACACCCTCTTTCTCGACAAGATGGCGGTGCTGCGTGCCAAGGAGATGGACCGACTGGCCGTGCGCAAGTACCTCGATGCGTTGTGCGTGTTCTTCTGGGCGTCGACTCCAGTGGTGGTGCAGACCGCAGTGTTCGCGACTCTGATCCTGCTACTGCATCAAGATTTGAGTGCTGCAAATGCCTTCACGGCCATCGCGCTGCTCGACCGACTCATTTTCCCCATGAACTACTTCCCGTGGATCATCAACGGGTTTCTCGAGGCTCGCGTGTCGGCGCTTCGCATCCGGGCGTTCCTCTTTGACGCGACAGAGGACCTTCACGACGAGGAAGACAGCGGGTCGCTGCTGCGGCGCTGGAAAACGACTGGTGGGATTCAGCAAGCGGCGGCGGTAGCAGAGATCCGCGATGCTGTGTTCGAGTGGACACCGTCAATGACAGCAACGGTCGCCGGCAATCCTCGCGACGCCACTGTAGAGCAGCAAGAAGCTGAAGACGACGAGGACTCGTGGGAGTTGGCCAGTACGCCGCTTCTTGATGCTGAGCACGAATCCGAAGCCACCTCGGTATCCTCCGCTGCAACCTCGACGCTGCTGTCGCCGTCGAACTTTTCGCTCCGCATCGACCACCTGTCGTTGCAGCCAAACACCATGTACGTCGTGTGCGGTCGTGTCGGAGCAGGCAAGTCGTCGCTGCTTCACGCGCTTCTCGGCGAGATGCCGCTGGTCCGTGGGTTTGTGCGCGTTTCGAGCGGTGAGACCCCACCCGGGCATCGAAGTCCACGTGGTCTACTGCGTCCAAGCATCTCGTTCGCTCCGCAGACTCCGTGGCTCATGAACGCGAGTGTTCGGCAAAACGTCACCCTGTGCGACGACGACGACCTGAAGGACCAGACTGCGTCTATCGACGGGGAGAGGTACCTGCGAGTGCTGCGCGCTTGCCAGCTTGAGCGAGAGCTGCGAGAACGAGGCAGCGAACGCGTCGCAGAGCAAGGCAGCAACTTCTCGGGTGGGCAGCGAGCGAGGATAGCACTTGCGCGTGCACTGTACCACCAGGCTCCATTGTACTTGCTCGACGATCCGCTCAGTGGCCTCGACACAAACACGGCCCGCGCGGTGTTAGCTGAGTGCTTTACTCGGACAGCGAGAGGAAGCAGAGGCGCGGATTGGTCGGCAAGTGGAGTGATCCCGCGCGGCGCGACGGTTGTGATGGTCACGCACGCGCTGCATCTGCTCGAGCAGTTTGCGCGGACGAACGAGAGCGTTCAGGTTATTGTCATGGAGGACGGGGGCATCGCTGAGATGGGAGCCTTCGCGGAGCTCCAAGCGAGGCAGGACAGCCAGCTGAGCGTAATGCTGCGCGAGGCCGCGAGACACACACATGCCAGTGGTGACGCTGATGCAGAAGCAGCAAGCGGGGTGGATCCCTCTGTCAGCGCTTCAGCTGACGCGCTTGGTGCCACCCAAGCACTGTCGTCCACTCAAGATGAACAGAAATCGGAAGGAGACACGCCAGTAGCTGAGAAGGCTGCCTCGAAGGAGAAGCAAGCCGACGAAGAAGAGTTCCGCCACGCTGGCAGCGTTCACTGGAACGTGTGGCGAGCGTACGCCACTGCCATTGGATGGCCCGTGTCACTCGCGCTTCTTGTCGCGGTAGTTGCCATGCAGACATCGCGGAACGCGCTCGACTGGTGGATCGCGCGCTTCACGGGCAGCAACCACAAGATCTCGCCACATACCTTCGCCGTTGTTCTGCTGGCAATCACTGGCGGGAATCTGATTGCAGTGCTGCTGCGCTCGTTCCTGTTCGCGCTTGGCGGGCTGCGAGCGGCCAACCGGACGTATGCTGCGCTTGTGTCGTCCGTGTTCTCTGCGGCGCTCAGCTTCTTCGACGCGACGCCTGCCGGCCGCGTGCTCAATCGCCTGAGCGGCGACACGTATACAGTGGACGAATCGCTTCCGTTCACGCTCAACATCTTCATCAAGGACCTGGCCGACGTCGTCGGCGCGCTCGTCATCGTCATGTACGGCAACTGGCTCGTGGCCGTCGTGCTCGTGCCGCTTGTGGTCGTCTACCGCGCACTGCAGCGCGACTACCGGCCGTCGTCGCGCCATGTCAAGCGCCTGGATGCCGTGGCACAATCTCCGTTGCTCGCTCGCCTTACCGAGACGCTCGACGGTCTGCGAGTCATCCGCGCGTTGAAACTGCAGCGCGCGTTCTCCCGCGCGTACGTCCGGCGCGTGCACGCGAGTCAACGGACGGCCTTCCTTGGCGCCAACACGGGCGCCTGGTTCGGCTTGCGCCTCGACATGCTGGGCGTGTGCGTCACATCGTTCGTCGCTCTGTCCGCTGTCGTCGACCACCACGCCGGCGGCGGCGCCAGCGGCTCGAGTTCCATGGGGAACGCTGGTCTGCTGGGCCTGACGCTGACGTACGCCCTGCCGATCGTGGGCAAGCTCAACTCGGCGCTCAACAGCTTCATCGACACGGAGCGCCAGATGATTGCGGTCGAGCGCGTGAGCGAGTACGCCGCGCTGCCGAGCGAAGAGACGCAAGTGGCGCCACCGTCGAGACCAGCAGCCTCCAGTCTCGACGTGGCTGTGTTGCCGCCGCTGTCATCCAAGTGGCCAGCGCGCGGCCACATCATCGTGGCGGATCTGACTGTGCGTTATGATCGCCACGTCCTCCATCGCCCGGGCGGTGCCGCCGACGCCGACGTGGACGCTCGCACACTATCCGCTCCGACGGCACTCGCTGGCGTGTCGTTCGAGGTCAGTCCAGGCGAGCGCGTCGGCATCTGCGGACGCACGGGAGCGGGCAAGTCGACGCTGCTGCGCTCGCTGTTCCGCGCCGTGCGATGGGACCGAGCAGGGAGTATCCGCATCGATGGCGTGCCGCTGGATGCGCTGCCGCTTCGCACGCTGCGGGCCCACCTGTCGTACATCCCACAGGACGTCGTGCTGTTCGCGGGCACGGTCCGCTCCAACTTGGACCCGGAGGGCAAGTTTGGCGACGACGAGCTGTGGAGCGCTCTCCGTCAGTGCGGGGGTCTCGACACGGCTGTTTCCCGGCTGCTGGGCGGTCTTGACGCTCCGATTGGAGGCGGCGAGGACAGCGAAGGTGGCAAGCGTGGCGGCGGCAGTGGCGGCGATGACGACGACGCGCTGAGCAAAGGCCAGCGGCAGCTGCTGTGCGTGGCCCGCGCGCTGCTCCGTCCGTCCAAGGTGCTGTGCGTGGACGAAGCCACGTCGTCGATGGACCCAGCCACTGAGCGCGCCGTCAACGAGGTGAGACCGTGGCTCGCACGACGACTGGGTCGTGTTGCAGCCAATGCACTAACGCTCGGAGCTGTCTGTTGTCCAGACGATCTCGCGGGCGTTCGACGGCTCAACGGTGCTCATCGTCGCGCACCGGATCGCGACCGTGCTGGACTGCGACCGCGTGCTGCTCCTGGACGGCGGCCGCATCGTCGAGAGCGGCGCGCCGCGAGAGCTCGCGCGAGACGCCTCGACGCGCTTCCACGCGCTCGCCAGCACCTCGAGCAGAAGAGAAGAAGCCTCGTGAAGCGTTCGTGGTTCGGTTCGCTGCTCACAACTGTTGAACGCGCGTGTCTGCTTTATTTAGGCTCTCCCCTTGCCGCCGACTGCTCTGTTCCCGTCCACTCCCGCACACACCGACCAGCCGCCGTCTCCAGTCTCCTCCGAGCGTGTGGCATGTCTTCAGGAGCAGCGGATGCCTCGCTGGACGCGCGCGTGGACCTCTTGGCGGCGCAGCTGCGGCAGGCGCTCGAGGTCAAGTCGGGCTTCGCGGACCCTGCGCGGCAGGCGGCGCTGCTGGCGCGGCACTTCCGCTCGTTCGACCGCGACGCGTCCGGCGCGGTGGACCTGGACGAGTTCCGCCGCGCGATGGAGATGCTGCATTTCGTGGGTGTGCAGCGCGAGCTCGAGGCGCTCTTCGACCGCTTCGACGCCGACCTGGACGGCGTCATCTCGTACCAGGAGTTCGCGAGCGGCGTCGTCGGCCTCGGCCCCAGCGCCGCGGCGTGCACGAGCTCGCCGCCGTCCGCCATCGCGGCCGTGCGCGACAGGATCCTGTCGGCCGGCGGCAAGAACGGCGTGCGCTCGCTCGGGGTCATCCTGCGGCGCATGGACCGGAACGGCAACGGCGCGCTGGAGCTCGAGGTGCGCGCCTAGGCGCTTCCGCCCGACGCTCCGAGCGAGACGCACGACTGACTGGTGCTTGTCGTGCTTGCAGGAGTTCCGCGACGGACTGGAGCAGCTCGGCGTGCGCGTCAGCGACTACCGGGCGGACGAGCGGCAGGACGAGGCCGCGCGCGCCTTCCGCTTCTTCGACCGCGACGGCAGCGGCCGCATCACGATCGACGAGCTCATGCGCGGCCTGCGCGTACGTCTTCGCTCTCTTCTCACTCCGCCTCTGGCTGCTGCTGCTGTTGGGTCCTGACGCTCGTCCATCCGCCTCGTGGCTGGACACTTGGCGCTGCAGGGCACGATGAACAAGCGGCGCATCCTGCTGGTGCGGCAGGCGTTCGCGCGGCTGGACACGTCGGGCGACGGCCGCGCGACGCTCGAGGAGGTGGCGCGGCTGTACGACGCGTCGCAGCACCCGGACGTGCTCGCGGGCCGCCTGGCGCCTCGGGACGCGCTGCTGGACCTGATGCGCGTGTTCGAGCGGCACTCGGCCGGCGGCTACGACGGAGGCGCCGACCCGGACGCGGCGGCGGGTGACGGCACCATCTCGTGGCACGAGTTCCTCGAGTACTACCGCGAGCTGAGCGCGGGCGTGCGCGGCGACGACGAGTTCGAGCTCATGGTGCGCAACGCGTGGCACCTGAGCGGCGGCCGCGGCTGGTGCGCCAACTCGACGTGCCGCCGCGTGCTCGCCACGTTCGCGGACGGCTCGCAGCGCGTGCTCGAGGTGCGGGACGACCTGGGCGTCGGCGCGCGCGACGTGGCGCAGATGCTCCAGCGGCTGCGGGCTCAGGGCCACCACGACGTGGTCGCCGTCGAGCTGGCACACTAGCGGCGAGCAGGGAGCGTCGTCAAGGGGTTATATATTGGCATGACCTGACCGCTGTGCTTCCTCGAGCTGCTGCGAGGCGATCGATCGGCCGACTGGCGGCGGCGGGACGGCGCTCAGCCGTCGGCCAGGGCCCAGAGCGCCACGTTGCGCGCCTGCAGCTCGTACGCGCGCGCCTGCAGCGCGGAGAAGGCCGTGCGCAGCGCCACGTGCTCTCCCTCGAGCCGCGCGAAGGCGCTGGCCAGGCGCCGGTGGGCCGTGCGCTCGACGTCCAGCGCGAACTGCAGCCCGGCGGCGAGGGCGGCCGCGTGCGCCTGCGGGTGGACGTGGAAGTGGCCCGGCAGCGGCAGCGGCAGCGCTCTCGGGACGCGCGGCATGGGCTGTCGGGGCGTCGGAGGGGGCGTTGGAGGGGGCGGGGGGCCAGGCGGAGGGCTTGGGCCGAGCTTGACGCGCTTGCCGGTTTGGCAGGTCGGTCCGGCCTGCTGCCCGCCCTCGGCGCCGGACGGAGCCTCGCTGGCGTCCTCGTCGCTGGTGCTGGCGCCGCCGCTGCTGCCCGTCCCGGGCGAGCGCTTGGCCGCCTTCTTGCGTCCCCGGCGCGGCGTCGGTAGCGGCAGCGGCGCCGGACTCGGCCCTCGGATCGCGGCCAGCTGCTGCAGCGCCTGGCGCGCGCGGCGGGAGCGCTCGAGCCGCACGAGCTGCGCCTCGAGCGCCTGCTGCTCGGCCTCGGCCTGCGCCAGCCAGCGCTGCAGCCGCGCCGCGTACGCGCGCCGCTCGGCGGCCAGGCGCAGCGTCAGGTCGGTGTCCATGGCGGGAGGAGACGGAGGGGACGGGGACGAGGACGGACGGGGCCTGGCCTGGTCCTTTCTCGAGTGCCGCGGACGGACCAGCGGACGGACCAGCGGACGACCGAGGCCCGTCCTGCCCTGTATCATGGACGCATGGGGACGGATCACACACTTCTGGTGAGGTGGTCAATGGCGGTGTATTGTGTCTAGTGTGGCAGTGGCGTCGAGCGGCGTCGGCGTCCGGTTTAAATAGCGCGCGAGCGGTTGGGTCGTCTAGAGGCCGAGCATGGCGGCGTGGCGCAGGACGAAGCGCATGAAGCGGTCGCGGCAGGCGACCAGCGGGTCCTGCATGTCGAGCAGCGCGAAGTGGTCGAAGTGGTAGCGGCAGAGGTACTGCGTCATGGCGAGCATGCGCTGGCATGTGGCGCGGATCTGGCGCAGCGTCACGTCCTCGCGCGCGGCCAGCAGCTCGTCCACCTGCTGCAGCGCCGCCGAGAAGCCGCGCGCGCGGCCGGCGTCCAGCCCCAGGTCCTCGCACAGGTCGAGCGCCACGGCCACCAGCAGCTCGAGCTCCTCGCGCAGCAGCGCCGCCTCGGCCAGCATCTCCTCGTACTCGAGCTCCGAGTACGTGCGCGCGCGCTTCTCGCCGCAGTCGTCCACGATCACCTTGCGCTTGCGGCTGCCGGGCGACGCGGACGACGCGGACGCGGGGTCCATGGACGCGGCGGGGGATTGCAGCGGCCGGAAGCCGCACGGGGACGTCGCGGGTGACCGGATGGCGGGCTGGCGCTTGTCCAGGAGCAGCATGGGCGTCACGGGCTCGAAAGCGTCGGATTGAATTGTGGTCGAGGCTGCGGGCAGCGGACTGCGGACAGCGGACAGCGGACGGCGGACTGCGCGTCGTGGTCTCTTTTCGTGAATGAGCGGACGAGTGCGGCTCGTCCACAGGTGGGTCGACCGGGCAATATATGGCGCCCAGTATGCTCAGAGAGTGAGGGTGGGATGAGGAGGATGGGGAGCCAAAAATTTCGCGACTCGAGACGACTCGGTCGTTTCGAGGCAAAATTTACATTTTGACTGTTTTTGTCTAATGTAAAACGCTCGCAGTAATTTCCCGTGTGACTCACGCACGGGTTGAGCGCTGCACCTGCAAGACCTGCGACCGCACAGGATCCACGCCGCACATTCTTCCAGCGGACCGCGGATGAAAAATCATTCGGGCGTGTCGACAGTGGCGTTTCCTTCCGCAACGCGGCCGCGCGGTAAAGTCTCGAGGGGCCAGAAGTTCAGCGGCCGGCGGCTGAGATCGCATGCTCGCGGCCGCAGACCATCAACGCAAGCGCCTTCTGTCGCGGCCACGAGGTCACCACCGCGACCGCAAATTTTGGTCCTTGATCTCGCAATGGTTGCGAGATCGAAAGTTTTCGCGGGCAGGCTGTTTTTCAGCCGAGACATCCAGTTCGCAAGTTCTGTTTTGGGACGCGGTCAAAAAGGTCGAATCGTCAAAGTTCCGATTGTCCCACTCAAAATAGTCATCCGAACTGGATCTCAGTATGCGCTTCAGTTGACGCGGTGGCTTCAGTGGACTCGTTCTGCCTTTCGATTGGTCCCCGCCTCTTCCCCGCGCTGTCTCGAAACAGCGAAAATGCGTGTTTCGCAGAAGAAATCCCGCGTCAACCCATACAAACGCCGGCACAGAAGCAAACCCCAAAAATCGCCAACAACCAACACTTTTTTTAGAGGCCGTCGTGTTTTTCCCACCGAATCCGGAGTTTTTCTTGGTCTCACCACCAACACTCGCTGCTCATGACGAATGACCAGAGCAGCCGGCCGCCACTTTGCTCGACGTCCGGCGCGAATGGCCAGCGCCGGCACGCGCGAAAATTCCCTCGGCGTCTTCATCACGGAGGCCGTCGGGTATCCCCCATGGGCTGCGACCTGGTGGCTGCGACCTGATGGCTGAAGGTCTCGGGTCTCGGCCCTAGCCGCGCGCGCGCTTCTTGCCCTGCTTGGTCTTCTTGACGAGCAGCGGCTTGCCCTGCAGCAGCAGCTCGAGCGCGCGGCGGTTCAGGCACTCGCCCGTCGACGTGTCCAGCAGGAGCTGGCGGTCGCCCAGCTGGAACCGGTACGCGTCCTTGCCGTCGTGCGCCAGCAGCTTGAGGTCGGACGGCAGCCCGTGCAGGTCGTGCTTGGACATGGGACTCAGCACCGACACGCGCACGAGCTCGTCTGGAGTGTGTGTGTGTGAGAGAGAGAGCGTGACGACAGGGTCCGCGTCAGTGTCAGGGCGTCCGCGCCAGCCGCCAAACGATGGGAGCAGCCGCACCCTTCTCGCCCGAGACCCGGTAGGAGACCACGTCCGTGACGACCTTGCTGCACAGCATCTTGGCCGCGAAGAAGACGGACGCGGACGCGCTCGAGATGGCGCCGCTAGTAGCCACCACCTGCTCGCCACACGCACCGCGTCAGCCACATGGACGCTAGGGATCGAACATACTGCAGCAGCAGCAGCAGCAGATGCACCACCTCGAGCATGTTGGCGGAGGCGTCGGCCTGGAAGACGAGTGTGCCCGAGAGCAGCAGCGCGCAGTACATTTGCACGACGCTGCCGCGGCCCAGCCAGCGCATCCAGTGGCTGCCGCAGCCGCGCACCAGCTCCGTCTCGTGTAGCTTCTTCCTGTCCACTGGGATGCTGCCGCGCCACCACACTCGTCAGCTCCATGACGCCGGAACCTCACGATCGTCCACCCAACCAGTCGAGTGGCGAACGTACGTCGTCTTGGGGTGTGTACTGATCGCACGGCGGTCCCCCAGACCCAGTGGAGAGGCGCCAAGACCCTTCGCGAGGCCGGGGGTCATGCCGGCGGCCGCTCGCAGCGCCGAACGCGCGCGCAGCGGCCCCGGGATCACCAAGCCCAGCATTATCATGGGATGGATCGAGGACCCTCCATTCCTCCGCGCCATCCACTGTTCATTTCTATGGGACAGGTTTTCAGCCAATCCAAACGCGACAAAGTCGATCGCAATACTGTGCAAAATCATATCCCGTGGGTCCCGATTGCATGCATTGAAAGCTTCAACGCGCGACCTGTGAGACGTGATGCGATTGTTCTTCATCACTAACGTCGAGTCTCTGGAACAAGTAGCGGCGGCGGATGGCGGCGACGTCCAGGGTCGCGCTCGCGCCGTGGCTGCTGCTGGCGCTCTGGTCGCGAGTCACAGCCGCGCTGCGCCGCTGGTTCCTGCGGCTCGCGCGGCGGCCGCTGGCGCGGCTCGGGCTGGGCGGCGGGCCGAGGCTACGGCTCCAGGCGGACATGGACAGCGGCGGAGATTTGCAGGACCCGTGGGCCCGCATTGATGCCGGGCGCGGCCACCTGTCGCTGGACGAGCTGCCGCTGGGACTGGCCAACCTGGACAACATCTGCTTCGCCAACGCCGTCGTCCAGTGCCTGCGCGTGCTCCCGGGCTTCGTCGAGCGGCTGGCGGCCGACACGGCGCGCACGCGGGTCGAGGCGCTGAGAGGAGGGGACGACAGCGAGCGAGCAAGGCAGTGGCGCGTGGCGGACGCGCTGTGCGATCTGATGGAGGGTGTCGCGCCGGAATGCGCGCGCTCGGAGAAGCACGGGGAAGATGGCAGCGACGCGGCCAACGCGGAGGGTGACGCTCTGGTGGGCGAGTCGAGGAGCAAGTCGCCAGACGCGGACGCCAGACGCGAGCAGAACAAGTCGATGCTGCGCTACTTCCGCCAGCAAGTGAGCAAGTGCTCGTACCTTGTGACGGCAGTGGGCAATGACCAGGAGCAGCAGGACGCCGAGGTAGGTGCTGTCGCCGAGGTGTGATCGTCGTTGTCTGACGTGTTGGGTGGGAGCAACAGGAGTTCCTGTCGTTCCTGCTGGAGCTACTGCACGACCTGTTTCGCCGCCGAGACGTGGAGCCGAATGACGATCAAGAGCGTGAGGCTGAGCGGGTGGAGCTCCTGCTGACCAAGAGCTTGCGCAACTACGACCCGAACGACCCGACGTCATACACCACCGCCGTCAGTACGTACCCTGGC
>JAADYB010000958.1:0-10922 GCA_023338075.1 Phytopythium litorale | reverse complement strand
CCCAACAGCAGCGATCAGAGCCTTCACAAGAAGTTGTTTGCAGGAAATAACTATTCGCCAGGCAGCGGCGCGACCACTGGTACTGCCGCTGCAGGGACTGGAGACGCGCAAGGAAGTCGAGCACTGCTGTCGGCACTCAAGGCCCTGCAAGACAAGATCCGCCGACTGGAGGAGGAGCGCGCGACGCTCATGCAAGAGCTGTCGGACGTCAAAGTCAAGGCGCGCAAGGTACGTGTATTATCGCCTTCATCTCAAAGCAACAGTGTCCGTTGTGACCTTGCCTGTGCACCGAACAACGCGTAGCAAGAGGCAGAGCTCGCGTCGAAGGAGAAAAAGTTTGCGTACGAGCTGGGACAGACGAAGGAGTCGGCTCGCGCTGCCTACGATGCTGTGCGCATGGAGCGCGAGGAGCTGCGGCTCGACTTTGCCAAGGCTGAGGAGCGCGAGAAAGCCATGCAGAACGAGATCGAGCACGTCAAGGCGCTTGCGCAGACGTTTGCGGCCAAGGCGGACGACCTTGGAACCCAATTGCAGATCGCAGAGAAGAACCGTGCGTGCCTCGAATCCGGTACGCTCGTGGGCAATACCCACTACTCTATGCGCTTGCAGCTTATCGGATTGGATTATGTTGTTGCCGTAGATATAGACAAGAAGACCAAAGAAAGCGAGCAAGTCATCCATGAGCTGAAGAAGGACCTCGAGAGCGTTCGAGAGCAGTTCGACAAGGCACAGGCAGAGCTGAAAACGATCACGGCGCAGTTCGAAGACGAATTGACGAGCCACAAGGCATCGAAAGAGCGTCTGCACGAGTCTGAGGTGTGTGATGATAGACGATCTCCCTCTTGTTAGATCATGACGACTGAGCGCTAAGCTCCTGCTTCACTTCATTAATGCACAGCAAACGGTCGCGGCGCTATCGCAGCTGCATGACAAGATGGTGGCCAAGGTATGGGAAGCGACCGAGGCTGCCAACGCGTTGACAAAGAAGAACAAGAAGCTCATGCAGCAGCAGCGCGTGTCGACGCTGTCGAAGCCGACGGCCGCGAGCGTCGCAAACTCGGCTGGCGCGAGTGCGTTGACAGCCCGAAGATACGGCGACAATGGAGGTTCAATGACGAGTAACACAGCGGCAGCACGGAATCCAACGCGGAGAGCGGACACCAGTACCGCAGTGACAAGCAAGACGAAGAAGAAGGTGGCTAAAAGCGGCAAATCGTCTGGCAAAACACCCAAGAAGGTGGCTCCGTCTGCTACCAACATGACGCTACTGCGGGAAGCCAACCTCGGGAAGTAAGTGCAATGAGTGTGCTTTCTTGATGATATCGGTGCAGTGCCTGACGCTCATGGTTTTCTGTTTGATATCTGCAGAGACATTCCATTTCTGCTGGGAAACGCATCGTCTCGATCGTTCTCGGTCATTGGGAACGTCCAAGACGCGATCCGGCAGTGCGATACGACGTATGTGGTCCCAGGCTTGAATGGATTCTCCCCAGCCTCGACGACGATGAACAGCAAGACGCAGAGGACGGTGGACAGACACGAGGCGTCTGCTCAGAGCGTGACCTCGTCCATTTTGCAAGGCGGTGGTGAGTTTACCCGTGATATCAACGGCAATGCGACTCCCGGCTCGACAAAACCCCGGAATGGCAGCGCTGGCTTCAAGAAGAACAAGCCTGACGCGATCAAAATGCCTCCCAATCCGCGAGACGTCAATCCGTTCGTTAGTCCCATGCAGGTACGACGCCGCCAACCAAAGTGTTTGGATGCCAGTGGTCTCACATTGATGTGCAATGGTAAAAGGCTCAGATTATGGAGGACCTTGGATCTGCGGTCGAGACAGCAGAGCGCGAATTCCACCAGCTGAATGCTCGGTGCGTGAACTTGCTGTGAAGAAGCGACAGTTCAAAACTCTAACACGGATTGATGCATCAGGTACAAGGACATCGTCTCACAAATCGATGGCAACCGAAGCTTCAACTCGGAAATAGAAGACGGACAACCCCGCACCTCGGCTGCGCAGCTCTCGCAGGCGCTCGGACCGCTGCTGGATGAGTTGGAGAACAAGAGCAAACAACTAAACCTGCTCAAGCAAGTGTTCCAGACCGCGGCGAGCAGCACTATCAACCCAGTGCGACGTGTCGTGCACAGCCCAGAGGCAATTCGGAGGAAGACTGCGTCGCTGCGCGTGCTGAATGAGTACCGACAGCTGGAGCGCGAAGCTCGTGACAGTGCAACAGCGTCTCCGAGAGTGACTGGTCGGTAGCATTGACAGACAACACGGTAAAGTACCCGATTCGGTATTGACAACACGTGGTTCGCAAAACCCAAGTCGTGGATGAAGTCCTTTGGAACACTAGTTTCGCTCACCGGCTACCGATTGAGTAAGTAACAGGGTTGACAAGGATTGAGCAAGATCGTTTGCCTCAACGCTATCGGATTGAACTCGATCGAGTCCCCCTGGTGCTCATAAACTTGCGTTTATGGAGCGCTCTAATCGACTCGAGGATCTGGCAAGCCGCGCAAAGTCGAATGCCGTTGTTCGGTGCTTAAAATTGTGGCGGAGAGATTCAAAAACGCATCATGCACTTTGACGTCAAAAGCGGCGAATAAGCTGACCAGAGTTGTGCCTGGCATGAAAACATGGGCGTGACTTTGGAGCACCAGCAACTCCAGCGATAGTCTCAGCGACAGCCATCGACGACGCTTGGTGAGAAATATTCGCCAATCTAATGGTGCTTGTCCGCTCTTTTCAGCGTCGTCGCGAGTCCAGTCGATGAATTTTGATGCAATTGCTCTTGGACATTGGAAACGGGGATCGCCGACATGAGATGCCGTCGTCGATGTGACGTGGACTCGATGGAAGCCTGCTGCCACACTACATTTGATTCCATTCCTTCCCATTGGCGTTGTCGACTCCCTGCATCCATACAAGAAGGCGTCACCGCGCCTCAAGTGTTCCCGATGGAAATTTCGAGGGACATGTGCACCATTGATGTGAGACCATCATTCACTTTTATCGCACCTTGGATCTTTGGTATATCGAGTGTGAAGAGAGAGGATCCAACACATTCGCCAATTCCTCGACAGGCAAGCACAAGACTCAAGACACAAGACACAAGAGGTAGAGAGTTGAGAGCACGAGATCGAAGTCGTGATGGAACTCGTGACGAGCGCGCGTGTCGTGTGCCAGTCGCGACCGCAAGTGGCCGCTCTCCCGCACGTCTGCGACTTCATCGCCTTGTACCTCGCGCCTCCCAAGTCCTGGACGATTCACAAAGCGATCCGTCACGGCTGTGACCGCCTGACTCGGTATCTTCTCGACGAGCTGGCAGACAACCCATTGATTCACTATTCGTCGAAGCGGTATCGCGCTCGGCTGTACTTGAGCGTGGCGGCGTCTGTGGGCGACATTGCGCTGATGGAGCACTTGGTGGAGCGATTCGGGTGCGACGTTGACACCGTGACCGTGAAAAAAGCAGTTGAGGGCGGTAACTTGGAGGCGCTGCAGTGGCTGTACGGCCGTGCGCTGACTGGTTTGACCTCGAGTGTCAGCATCGACGCCGTGACGAAGAAACTTTTGCCCGACAACCTCATGTGGGTGGCGGGAAGAATCGGTCACCTGGAGATGCTCCAGTGGCTGCACAAGGTCACTAAGCCAGCTTCCGTTGTCCAAGTTATTCGAGAAGCGATCAACAGTGGGAACTTCGACATCCTCGAGTGGGTACTGCCAATGGTGAAGTTTACAATGCCCAACTCGACCAGATTGAGCCTGGCAGAAGCTGTGTCGCGGAGCGGTAGCCTCAATGTCGTCAAGTTCCTTCACTCCAAGCTATGGTTACCGCTCACTTCAGGTCTGATGGATGCAGCGGCATGGAAAGGTCAGCTGGAATTGCTTCAGTGGATGTACGAGAGCGGCGGAGAAAGATGCACTTCTCGAGCGATCGATTACGCCGCGAGAAGTGGACATCTCGACATGGTGCAGTGGCTGCACTCGAAGGGACTTGGCTGTTCGACTCACGCCATGAACAGCGCGGCTCAAAACGGCCATTTTGAAGTTGTCAAGTTGCTGCACGAGAACCGATCGGAGGGGTGCACGCCTGCTGCGTTCAAGAGCGCGGTGGACAAAAATCATCTTGACGTGGCGCAGTATTTGTTTGAACATCGACGCGGAGATTGCACCGATGTATCGATGGATGAAGTGGTGGGTGAGGGCGGCCTCGAGATGCTCAAGTGGTTGCAGGTCAACTGTCCAGGGGCGGAGTGCACAGTTGACGCAATGGACATTGCCGCTGCGAACGGTCACCTGGAGGTTGTGCAGTTTCTCCACGAGAACCGCAGTGAGGGATGCACAGTGAGAGCCATGAACCATGCTGCACGGAACGGTTACCTGGATGTCGTGCAGTTTCTTCACAAGAACAGAACGGCAAGATGTACGGCGTCTGCGATGAATGAAGCTGCTAAGAACGGTCATCTCGAGGTCGTGCAGTTTCTTCACGAGAACCGGGCGGAGGGATGTACAACGTATGCTGTGGATCAAGCAGCAGCGAACGGCCACCTTGCCATCGTCAAATTCTTGCTCGAGAACCGTACCGAAGGATGCACGGTATCTGCCATGGATCGAGCTGCGAAGAAAGGTCATCTGGACGTGGTCAAGCTCCTGCACGAGAACCGCACTGAGGGTTGCACGACGGATGCGATGGACCGCGCACACAATCTGGAGATTCTTCGGTGGCTGGACGAGAATCGACGCGAGGGTTTCACACACCGTGCACTGCATCACGCCGTCACATACAGCGACGTGGAACGGTTGATGTGGCTCCATGATCACACTCCTGCCGCAATGTGGACACCACACCTGGCGAAGATTGCGATTGCGATTGGTCGTGTTGAAACGTTGGAATGGTTCACTGGCACCTTCCCTGAACATTTCGACACGTGATGTTGTCAAGGGATCGGATCGCTTTCTGTTTCCAATCGTTGAGTGCACTCTTCCATTGCCTTTCATTGACCCGTCCTGCGACCGTAAAAAGCATGAGCGCCAAGAAGACATCAGCAACGCCTTCAAGGCATCTGCTTGTTTCAGAGGTGGGACCATAATTCACTGCAATCTTCGCGCTGGACATTTGGCGAATCGAATGTGAAGAGAGAGGACTTAAATCGAACAGAAGGGTGATCCACCAGAGCGATGGACGATGCAGCGAAGTATGGCCACTTGGAGGTCGTCAAGTTCCTGTATACCCATCGAGTTGAAGGATGCACAACCGCCGCAATGAACACCGCGCACAGTTTGGAAATTCTGCAATGACTGAGCAACAATCGACGCGATGGCTTCACAAATGGTGCATTGCTCAACGTCGTCGACTGGAGATGCTCATGTGGCTCTCCAAACGGACACCCGCCGAGATTCTACCACTCATGCTGGTCGAGGTGATGGTATTGAACGGCCAGATTGAGATGCTGAAGTGGCTCGCAGGTACCATCACAGGACTTGTCGACGAAAGTGGAGATCTGTCCGTCCGCTCGTCGCGTTCGTTATGCAGCGACCCAAAGCGTCTTCCTCCCCTGGAGTATGTGAAAGCCACCATAATACTACTTAGCATGACGAGTTTCTCCTGTACACACAGGTTCGGAGTTGGTTGAAGTGGCGAAGCAGATGAAAGGAGCACCAGTGATGCACACGCTGCTGACCTCCAACATTTCTTTGATAATCATTCATCGATCGCATGGCGTCCACCATATTTTTCCACTTGATCTTCCCGATCGCAAGCCCAACAACAGCGTAGTGACGTGTTCGACTGCGGTTCCATCAGCTTCAGCGCACTTGGTCGCGGTGGGCTTCAGGCAATGCAAAACGGTGCGCATTGATGCTGAACCGCGACTCTTGACACTTGTCATTGCCGTCGCTGTCTGGTTGACAGCATCGGAGCCGTAGAGACACTCCAGAGCTCGCACAACGCCATCTTGGTGACAACTCTGGCCCCGAGGCATCTCGCTAGCGTCCGGAGGCGTCCGAGGCCCCAATCGTCAGCCGCCAACGAGCCGGAGCCTGGCGAAAAGCACGAACGGGTACATTTTCACGCCCCCGAAATGATCATTTTCACTTTGATATCCAGTAGTATATGTAATTGCATTACTAGCCAGAGTTGAAGACCACCCGTGCCTACTCACACTCTAAATAAATGCATATATATGCAACTTGGACAACATCTTGGTGATCAAATGCCCACATTCGTAAATACTATGAAGAGCTCCTGTCCAGCGTGGCGAAAAAAATCCATCCAGTTGCGTGTGAGAATGGCTACACCACGCGAGCAAATGCCCCGCGGCGGTCGCGCCTCAGGCTCTGCTGTGGGCCCCGCTGTGGGCTCTGCTGGGCGCCTCTTTCGGCGTCGGAGCTCACTTCGCGATTCGCCCGGCAGCGCGCACTTGGCCTCCCGAAGCCCCGCCCTTCGCGCTACTGTGCTGACTGCGACCGAGCCTCACAAAATCGGCTGGAAGACATGACCATCACGCCCCGCGTGTCCACCCAGCTCCAGGACGCGCTTGGTACGTCTGCCGCCGCTCCGCAAGCCGGGTGGAGAGTCCACTCAACACCCACGGACGCGATGCGCCCGGTCGTCACGCCGCCCAACTCGCGGTGGAGCGATTGGGAGCGCGCGCGGTTCCACGAGGCGCTTGAGCTCTACCCGACCGGTCCATGGAGCCACATCGCGGGACACATTGGCTCCAAGACACCGCGTCAAGCCATGACGCACGCGCAGAAGTACCGCCAGAAGCTGCAGCGTCACCAGAAGCGTGAGGAAGCGCTCCAGCGCCGTCATCAAGCCCGACTGGCTGCGGAAGCGCGCGCATTCGTCCCCGCCGAGGCTCATGTCGCGCGCGAACTGCCCAAAGCCGACGCTGAAGCCGAAGAGGACGCGCTGCTGTCCGCGATTATGGCGGCAGTGCTCGCGTCGCCAGCTCCCGTGACTGCCTCGCGCGACGAGCACCAAGCCAACAACGAAGGTGCTGCAGAAAACAATGAGCCTGCGAGCCTGGAGGACCCGGCACTGGAAGACCTGCTGCGCTGGACGGACCAGTTCTTCGTGGGCTGTAACCCGCCATCGACTGAGTTCGAGCCTCTCGAGTAGGGGGAATGTCTCCTTTCTTTACAAGCGTAGCGTATGGGCGACCAACTGCTCTCCATCTGTGTCGATATTCGCGAATAAAAATGAACTGCATGTCGCCCAGCACCAGCACCACCGACTCTCTCTTGTTGATAACAAATCGCATGAGTTCATTGATAGATTATGACGATGCAGGTGCTCTCACCAGAACAGCTGATGCAGGAAAGAGAAGCAAGAGCCCCAAGCGGTCTAGTAGGAGGCGTCCCACGTGTGCAGATGGCTGCGCACGTCGGCCGCGTCCTTGATGTTGACGAGGAAACGCGAGATCGAGTCGAGCTCGCGGTCGCTCATGTCGTCGATGAAGGACGAGCAGCCGATGGCGTTGCGCGGGTGGAACATGTACGACATGGGCGAGTTGTCGATGATGATGGTCTGCGTCAGGTCCCGGTCCAGCAGTGAAAGGTCCTTGACGTAGTTGCCCTCGTACTGCACGCAGTGCTCGCGAAAGAGGCGGAAGCGGATCACGCGCTCCGGGTCAAGCTGGTCCAGCAGCGGGTCCGCGTACTTGCTCAGACTCGCCGTGTACACGACGATCTCATAGTGCTTGGCCATGTCCACGAGGAACTGCTCGGCGCCAGGCCGCTTGCACACGTACACCTGGTGCACCGTGCCATCGATGTCGACCGGGATGATGTAGTCCGGGTTGTGCGTCGGCTTGAACGACGAGTGCACCAGAGTCTCGTCCAGGTCGAGCACGAGGCACTTCTTGCCGGTGTCTTCCGGCACCGCGGGTCCAATGACGCTCTTGCGAAGCTCCACAACATTCCGCGACGACCCTTGGACCTTGGTCTTCGACGCCTCCTTGCTGCTCTGCGCCTGCTGCTGTTGCTGCTGGAGTTGCTGCTGGTGCTGCTGCTCGTTGATGCCCAGCGCCGACCAAATGTTGGCGAACAGGTTACGGAAGCTGCCCTGTTGCTGCCCTCCGGCTGTCGCTGAGCCGTCACGAGGTAGGCGTCTCGTTGACAACGATGACGCTGTTCCTCGGACAATCGGGCGAGGTGCCAGACCGGACTGGTGTTGCTTGCCGTGGCGATCCGTCTGGTGCACGATGCTCGCGAGCGCGCTGCTCGAGGGGTTCAGGTCCGCGAGCGGCTTCTTCGGCGGTGTCTTTCCTGCTCCAGCCGTGCTCCCGAGGTCGTCAGGCCCATGGCTCGTGTTCTTGCGAGAGAAGACGACCGTCTGAAAGAGTCCGCCAGGCTTGGGCGTGTCGCCCTTGGGCGTCGATGCTCCGGTAGTGGTCTTCGGGCGAGGGGCAGGAATCATCGTGAATTGAGGGCGGTGGAGAGAAGACGAAGACGCGCACGCCCGGTGCCTGGAAGCTCCGACTGGAGCGGCGGCAGCGGGTGGAAGCGGACCGTGCGAGCTGCTTGCGGCGCTGCTGTTGAGTCGGTGGCTGTGTTGGCGCGGCGAAATCTCTCAATGCGTTTGAAAGAAATGCCTCGGAGGTATGCGCAGCCAGTTTTCTCGCGCTCCACGGCTCTTGATCAGCCACTGAAGGCGCCATCACTGGGCTGGGCGAGTGGTGCAACTTGTCGGGCAGGATCGAGGCACTCAAGGTGGGTCCGGAACTCTTATCGAAGATCGTGCTGCGGCGCTATTTTGGATCGCTCGATCACGCCCAGAACACGGGCGGCCTTCTTCAATACGCGACCAGAGGCTGAGGATGCTTGTCACCGTCTTGGCGACCTTGTTCACAGCGTCTTGGAGTCTCAGAACTCAAATTTAGACGCGACAGATCAAGTCCCGAGCTATTCTTGCTCTCAACACTGATCGACGGAGCCAGTTCCTATGAATATGCGGCCAATTCGAGATGGTCTGACGCATTTGTATCCTAGCGGCTAACGACAACAGTGACAGCGATCACAAAGCAATTTCACTGGAGCTTTGGGCTGAAGTTGGCTAGCTTTGTGACTGACGGCTGGAAGGATGAGGTTTGAGAGCTCATTTCGGTGGAAGACGCTAAGCGTCAGGCTCCCCACACCAGCAGTTCCAATCTCGTGTCAGCATCAACGCTCGCCAAGTGCCGGAAAGGTGGTAGAAAGCCACTCCAGTATCTCAATCTGGCCACCCGGTGGCATATCCCGGATTCTCTTCATCAGCATTGGTGTCCACATCTCGGCGGGAGCGTGATCATGGAGCCAGATCAACTTCTCCAAGCCGCCGTGTAGGATGGAAATATGGATTGCATGGTTTGTGAAGCCCTCGCGTCGATTCTCGCCCAGCCACCGAAGCATTTCCAGGTTGCGTGCGCGGTCCATCGCATCCGTCGTGCAACCTTCAGTGCGATTCTTGTGCAGGAACTTGACCACGTCCAGATGACCATTCTCCGCAGCTCGATTCATGGCATTCACCGTGCATCCTTCACTGCGGTTCTCGTGAAGAAACTCCACGACATCCAAATGGCCGTTCGCCGCAGCTCGATCCATGGCAGATACAGTGCATCCTTCGGTGCGGTTCTCATGCAGGAACTTGACAATCTCAAGGTGTCCATTCCCTGCGGCTTGATCCATCGCAAACACTGTGCATCCTTCTGTCCGATTGAAGTGCAGCCACGTGACCGTGTCCAGGTGACCGTTCCTTGACGCTTGATCCATGGCGCTTGTAGAACATCCCTCTGTGCGGTTTTCGTGGAGAAATCGCACGATCTCCAAGTGATCGTTCTCAGCAGCTTGATCCATGGCTTTCACCGTGCATCCTTCACTGCGGTTCTCGTGAAGAAACTGCACAACCTCCAGGTGGCCGTACGCAGCGGCGACATTCATCGCATTGACTGTGCACGCCACCTCTAGACGATTGATCTGCAACCACTTGAGCATCTCAAAACCGCCCTTACTCGCCACTTTGCCAATCGATACAGTGGTTGGCTGACGATCCAACAGATGCTGGTCCTCATCAGTGTGATCGTCGTTGTGTGTGTTCGCTGTCTCAACGAGGTTCTTGTACAGGAACTTGGCGACTGCGAGGTGACCATTCTCAATTGCGCCGTGCATGGCGCTAGCTGAGAAGTCGACTCTCTTTGAGTGTAGCCACTGCACCATGTCAAGGTGTCCATTGCTCGCAGCGCCATCGAGTGCTCGAGAAGTGCATCCTGCTCCACCATTGTCGTACATCCACTGGAGCAGTTCCAGTCGGCCGTTGCACGCCACTGCGTCCATCAGATCCGATGAGAGAGGCAGCAACCCTTCGGAGCGAAGGAACTTGGCGACCTCGAGACTACCGCTCCGCGACACAGCTTCAGTCAGGCTCAATTTGGTCGAGTCGGACATTTCAAACTTCATCATTGGCAGTACCCACTCGAGGATACGCAGGTCTCCATTCCCGGCCGCTTCTCGAAGAACCTGGCGAAGCGAAACTGGCTTAGTGACCTTGTGCAGCCACTGGAGCATCTCCAGGTGACCGATTCTTCCCGCCTCGCACATGCAGTCGTGGGGCAAAAACTTCTTCGTCACGGCGTCGATGCCGATACTCGAGATGAAGCCAGTCAGCGCACGGCCGTACAGCCACTGCAGCGCCTCCAATTGACCGCTCTTCACGGTGTATTTGAAGGTCGCGTCATTGGCCCTGCACCCGAATCGCTCCACCAAGTGCTCCATCAGCGCAATATCGCCCACTGACGCTGCAATGAAGAGGTACCGCCTCGCACGCAATCGCTTCACCAAATAGTGAAGCGAAGGGTTGTCTGCGAGTTCATCGAGCAAATGCCGAACCAGGCGATCGCAGCCGTGGCGGATCGCAGTCTCGATCGTCCAGGACTTG
>JAADYB010000957.1:0-10949 GCA_023338075.1 Phytopythium litorale | reverse complement strand
TGTCGTCGATCTCCAGCCAAAACGACCCCAGCGCTCCAGACAACGGAGACGACAAAGTCCAGATTGACCTCTATCACTACCTTGACAAGGACAGTGTGAGCGGGGTTGAAATGGCATCCATTGTCGAGGCGGTGCTGCCAGAATGGTATCGCCACGACCGCATTCCGTACACCTTCCGAACGGGGACGTATTGCCAAGAGTTTTTCCAAGACGGCGTCTGCTCGCTGCTGGGCAGCGGGCAATACTGCGAAGGACGGCACATTCAGCTAGAGGCGTCGAAGTCTGCAGCATCCAAGTGGTGCTTTAAGGACCTCACGGAGGTTTTGAGGCGCGGAAAGCACGTTGAGAACCGCAAACGCCCCCCAGGACGCCCAGCCAAGCTCTCACCGTCGTTCCCGTTCTGCGCCGGCGGAAAGATTGCTCCGGCTGCGGCAGTCGCGAACCCACACGCTCCTGTGAAGTGTCGGAAAAAAGGATGCCAGCTCCGACACTTGACTGCTCACGAGATTGCCGAGCGAGTTGCCGACGCAGCGGAGCGGGCAGAGCGTGGCAAACGGCGCGAGTACAAAAAGGGACCGAAGACTCGAGGTGGCAGAACTTTTGACGAACGCAGTGGTTGAGCCTCCATCTGGGATCTTGGCGACGATGCGATTATCAGCTCGCCGTTGCTTGTGAGCGTGCTCAGCTGCATTGCTGCTGCCTCAAGCACCTTGCATGCCAGCTGACAAGACAAGAAAGCCGAGCAGCAAAGAACAAAAGAGTATCGATTGATTGAAACGGTTCCGGCCTCATCAAGCACGTGAGGTAAATAACTAACCTATCGAGCGTCGTCTCCAGCTGGCTGTGCGTGTGGCCGCCACTCCGCGCAGCATTAAGCAGAAGGTCAACTGGTTCTCATCTAACCAGCAAACAACCCGACACCAGAGCCGCGGCTGCGAACAATTGATGCGCGGCGGACTGGGCAGTCCTCATTCCAACTCGTCCGGGGCTGATGCGGTACGCGCTGGGCTCTAAAGGTGTGGCGAAGCTTCGATTGGCGGACGGCATCGCGCGGTGCGTTTGCGTCGCGCTGCCCGACACTTACTTCTCGGTCAGTTGCCGAAAGCCTTTCCACCAGCTAGGCGCGGCAAAGGTGCCGCCGCTCTCCGCCTCCATGACTTTGAGCACCACTTTGGTCGGCCCGTCTTCCCAGACCTGGTTGGCCGCCGTGAGACGGTCGCGTGCAATCTCCCATTTGCCGGCGAAGTAGGCTCCGATGCCTTCGTTGAAGTTGTCATAGAAGGCGGTCGGGATGCCTTCCTGCAGCGTCCGGTAGATGGGATCCTGGTCGAACTGGACAGCCTTCTGCTTCCCCTCGGGGGTGATAATCGGGCACACGCCGTCGGTCGGGTAATTCCCAATGTCGAACGTCCAGAGGTCCATGGGGATCTCGCTGCCTTTGACGGCGACGCGGTCGATCTTCCTGCAGAAGCGCCGCGCCTCAACCGACAGTTCCTCGACGAACCACTCCGAGAGCAGCATGGGCACGTCGAACTGCCCGGTTGCTGCCTCCAGGCGCGCCGCCATGTTGACGTTCGGAGACAAGTAGGACGCGTCGATCTTGAAGCGCGAGCCGATAGCACCCTCGATCGCCCAGCCAATGTGAAGCCCGAAGCCCATGTGCACCTCAAAGTCCTCGAAGGCGGCGACCAGCTTCTTGTTGGTGCAGAACTTGTGCAGCGTGCCGTGGTGGTTGGCGTTGTGGATGTCGACACGCATCTTGAGCACGGCGGTCAGCGCGCTGTCGACCAGTTCCGTCGGTGGGATCCGTCGAATCGTTGACCCCGCGCCGGTGCTCTTGATGTAGATTCCTTCGCGCTTCTTGGCCTTCTCGGCGAGGTCCATGCGCGGCTTGTCGGCCGGGTCGCGAGGGTCTCGCATGCCCGGGAGCGCGCCGTCGCACATTTTCCACGCGAGTAGGAACGCCGAGCCAATGTTCTTGTTGGCCGCGCCGTGAAAGATCTTGGCGTCGCTGTGCACGATCTCGGCGATCGTGTTGATGTACATGATGATGTCTTCCTCCAAGATGCTGCACGTTTCGGTGAAGTGCTCGATGATGCCGAAGCCGAAGATGGACGTAATCTTCTTGCCCGGGATCATGACGTCCAGGTCGCCTGCACCGCCCATGTTCTTGGCGATGATCTCGGTGCCTGCTGCGCCGAAGCCCACTTGGAGTAGTCGGCCGATCTTGCCGAGCGTGTCCTCAAGCATCTTGGTCTCGTAGTCGTCGCTGCCCTGTGCATCACGCTCGTACATCTCTCGCTTCGTCTCCGTGGCTCCCAGCGGGTTCTGCGCCAGCTGCGTCACAAGGCGCATCATGCGCTCGATTGGTCCGATGACCATGGTCTCCGCGTCCTTGGTCAGCACGAAGATGGACACGGCGAAGCAAAACATGACGAGTACTGTCTTGCCAATGTTCAGGTTGGCGGCGGAGCGTGTCGTGGAGGAAATGTCGAACACGACGAGTGAGTGACACGCACTTGTCGACGAGTCTGTTGCACAGTCGACGCAGAGGTTGCCGGAGTAGCACCCGAGGTTCTCGATCGTCGTGATCTCCGTCGTTCGGTACTTGTCGCTCGGGTTGGAGTTCAAGTATGCCGCTGTCCAGCCAGTCTTGGGGTTCTCTTCCAGATTGTACGCCGAGTCGGCAAGCCAGTCGTCGTCGCTGTTGAGAGACTGGAAGCGGACTTCGCGCAGCCAAGTCTCGACGACCGAGTCGTCGACTTTCGCTAGCTTCATCTGTACGATATAGCCGTTGGAGTCGCGGACATACTCTTCAACCAGCTTGCGGAAGTCGCCCATGGACACCCCTCCCGTCTCGTTGTAATCCTGCGTATACCGATGCAGTCGCTCAAGCTGGGAGACTTGGAAGTCGTCCTGCGACGTGTCCACCGTGCCATCGATGATGGGGGAGATGATAATGATGAGCAGCACCAACACAATCAGCCGCCGCGTCGTCTTCTCCGTCAGCACCTTGCCAACCTTGGACGGCTCGGAGATCTCGACTGCCTTGGCGTCGGGGTTCTTGTTCTTCTTGAGCACACGCAAGATGCGTAGCATGCGGAACAAGCGCACGAGGCGCACAATCCGTCCGGCTTTGGAGCCCACACGCGAGGCTCTGCCGGCTTTTAGCGCCGCTGCGCTGGATCCCGACGAGGAAGTGCCGACGACGTGCTTCCAGATCCAGTCGACGTCGGGGATGACGGAGAGCGTCGAGATGACGTCCAGGTAGAAGGTGAATCCCCTGCCGTGGTTGAAGTACCTCGGCCGGCTGTACGTGCTCAGGCCGAGCTCGATCCCGAAGATGATGAAGAGCGAGAAGAGCGTGTTGTACATGGCCATATCGGCGTCCTTGGGCATGAAGCTCACGCGGAAGTCGTCGCCGAAGAGTGCGAAAATGGTGCATAGCGTCAAGAACGTGCTCACGTAGGTGTTCTCGAGGAACGCAAGCACCTTTTCCTTGCGCGTCTTGGGCGGTGCGATCACGAGGTTCTCCGGCGCGACCTTGTTGAGATTCTTGGTGCTTTGGAGGTTGCTGAGCGTCATCGCTGGCTTGAGGACCGGTGGTGCCGGTGCTCCAGGGCCATTGGCATGCGGGCCGCTCGTGTTCCCTGCGGTGTTGCCCGCCGCGTCATTGCCCGTGGCATGCATGAGAGCCTTGGCGCCAGCCATCACAGCACTTGCCGCACTGGAGGAACTCACTGGCATGTCGGCAAGCGGCTCGGCCGTGGCACTTCGCTCGTCCAATTCGTTGGTGACTGCGACGAACTGCTCTCGGTGGAAGCGCCTGTTCCAGATACGACGCGCCACTTTTGCTCGCGAGATGAAGACGCCCAGTTGCTTGCGGGCCTACAGCGATGAAAAAGCCCGCTGCAATGCCTGCGACCTCCGGAGCGGCCGCTGGTCATGCACCGCCGACCGCGAATGGGTGCGCGCTGCAAGCTCACGAAGCGCTGGCAGGAAGACGGAGGTCGACTGCGCTGGCTGATCAACGCTCGCAGCGGTCCTCCACCTCTGCTTCCTGAGAGTGCTGCAGCGAGGAAGAAGGCGCGATAACGACCGACACGCGCTAAAAGCAGCCTTCAACGCCTGCGGTCGGGCGAGAAAATAGACGAGAAACGCCCGCGCTGGTGTCGCTGTCTGGTGCGGATCCGTGTGCTGAGTGGGCTATTTCGAGATGCCGTCGGCGTGGGATCTCTGCGGTGTTCAAGCACGGCACTTGTCTGCAAAGCTCGCTGGAGCAAATGATGATGGTGGAGCAGCAAGAGGGAGGCAGCAGTGCCTCTATTTGCGGAGTGATCAGTGTGTCCGTCGCCGTCATTCACAACACCTGCTTGGGCTTGGGATCAAGAGCTGCAAAGGGTCCCAACAATGTGCCAGACCCTTTCCAAGCGCCAGATCGATAAGCAACGCAACGCATGGAGAAGCGGGGAGTACTGCGGTGGGCGTCATCTTCGCAGTAAAGCTAGTGTGTATCTCATGACAGAATCCAGAATGAACCCCAGCACTATGCATATTCACCCTCCCACCCACCTCGTCTCTGTCGTGAGCGATCCGTGTTGTCTGTGACGGCCTGCGCGACCGTCGATCACTGCAACTTGAGCTTGATGAAGGCGAACAGGTAGCGCCAGAACTCCTTCGCAGCCACCTTGTCCAGGTGGCGCTTGTCGGGGTGGATCTACGCCGCCGCCACCACAACATCGTCGAGTGATGAACACATTGAACTCGCGACTACCACACTGCATCCAGAGGAATCGACGAACCATGAGCAACTTGACGTCCCACTGCTTGATCTCATCGCTCAGCTGCGAGCCCTGGTTGTAAATGTGCACGCCGCACACTGTTCACACAAGGACGCGACGAGCCGAAGACGTTGTCAGTGTCGACAAGGAGGACTACCACCACTTCCAACCAGTGCACACACCCTTCTTGAACACCTCAAGTGGGAACTTCCACTTCCAGCCCTTGAACTGCCAGCTCTGACCCGACACAATCACACCGACGACGCTCCGCCTGCCCGAGTCACCGCCAGCGAACCGCGCACACAGTGTCACACACACAACACTAGCGGTCCAAGACGACATGATGAAGCGTACGCACCAGTCCTTGTCGCGGAAGCGCGCGACGGTGTCAACGACCTTGAACGTATACGTGTGGCCGTCCTCCTCGTGCGTGATCATGAACGACTGCGCCTTGCGGCAGCCCTCCGACTTCTTCTGCATATTAGAAATGTACCTGTGGAGAGCAGCAGCATTAGCACTCGTCCACAACTCGAACAGTACCTTCCGGCCGCTACAACAATCAGCGCATACGTACACGCCGTCCTCGAGGAAGTCGCGCGCGTTCAGCATCGTGAACAGGTCCGAGAAACCGGCGGGCACGACGATGATAGGCGTGCCTGACGAAGATCACTCAGCGGCGCGTCAGAGTCTGCAGCGACGGTAAGCCGCACCAATTGAACACGCACCGAGCATCTTGTCCTTCATGAGGCGGTGGAGCGGCAGCTGCTCCTTGCGCACCGTGACAGGTGCGATGGCCGACGACTTGGCCGCCTTTTCGATCCGCTCCTTGGTCTCGGCGTTGACGAGCTCGACCGTCTTGAGCACGTTCTCGAACGTCTTGGTGCTCGCGTCCAGCATCGTCGTGCGGTTGCGGAACACGTGCTCTTTGGCCAGCACGCGCTTGATAGAGCTGTCGCTGGCGCTCTCAGCCGTCTTCCCACCCGACTCCCTGCGTCAGTCACCACAACACACAGGCAAACAGCATGAGGACGGAGGTGGCGCACAAGGAGAAGGTTCATGATGGCGCACCTCCGGTGGTTGTTCTCCTTGCCGCGGCTCTCGTGCGCCATCTTGCGCTTCTTGGCCGCGTGGTCGTCGTCGTCGCCCGCCGACGCCTTGCTCTTCGCGCCGGTCGCCGAGGCAGAACCACTCGCGGCTGCAGTAGCGGACGACGGCGTGGCCGCCGCTGAAGCCGAGGCCGAGGCCGGTTTGCCCGTGGCGCCGGCGATCTGCGCCGAGGTCTCAATGTCTCCCTTGAGGTACGCGATGAGCTCCTTCTTGTCAACGGTGGAGACCATGGTGGCCTTCTCGGCGCGGCACTTCATGACGTAGTCGCTGAAGGTGAGCGCCGCGTACTTGTAGCACGTGTAGACGGCCAGCAGGTCGTAGCGCTTGTCCGAGTTCTTGGAGTGGTAGGCCGTCGGCGCGTGCTTGGGCAGCCGGCGCAGCTCGGCGCCGCCCGCGCCCTGCAGCACCAGCTCCTCCCCGTCCACCGCTACCTCCTTGCCCTTGATCAGGTGCTCACGCAGCTCGGCGAGCGCCGCCAGCGCCGCCGCCGCGTCGTCCGCCACCATCCTGCCTGATGGTTTCCCGCTTCGGCACTTTGTCTCTGCTGCACTTTGTATGGAGTCGCCCCCAAGGCGGCAGGAGTAAAGTTGCGCAACATAATGCTCGAGGAGCTCCGAGATTTCATTTCCGCCAATCCGAAGACGTTAAATGTGATTATATGGTTTTATCATCCAATCACATGGAGGAAGTAGGCGGATACGTGGGAAGCTGGCAAGGCAGACCGTCATGAGCGTCGACGTGACGGAGCGCTTCCGCGCGCTCGCGCCGCTGGACGACGCGGTGCTGCGCGGTGTGCAGGCGCCTAGACATGTAGAGCGGCAGCAGGAGGAGGTGGCGTTCGACCTGCAGGCGCTGGAGCTGGTGCGTTCGCTCGGGGACAGGGGAGAGCGCGGAAGAGGACAGCGGACTCACACCGGGACTTTACGCACGTGCAGCTGCATAGTCTCGTGGAGATGGAGAGCATGCTGCGCGAGGTGCGGCCGCGGTACCTGCGGCCGAAGCTCTTCATCCGCACCAAGGGATCGGCCATGAGCGAGAAGGACAAGGACGAGTTCGACGCCGTGCGTGGTCTTGCTGCCTGATTGGGGACTGCAACTTGGGGAGCGGAAGCTCACGCGGTGAGGCGGCAGGACGTGGTGGAGCTCGTGAGGGACTGCAGCGCCAAGGTCGACGCGCTCAAGGACGCGACGGATGCTGCGTGTGAGTGGATGTCTGTATATCTTGGATCGTAGCGGACTCGGGCGTGACGGAACCGCCTGCTTCTGCGTAGCCTCGTCGACGACGCGGATTGAACACCAGAGAGAAGTCGTCACGTACTTGCTCGAGGTATGCAACCAAGCGGTGCTGCATTGTGGTTGGTCTGGGTGTTGCTCACAGATCTACTTGCGGTGCTGCCTCATTAGCGCCTCAAGGGCGTCGCGAACGAGACGAAGCGGATGCAGCGGCAGCGATACAACCAGCCCTTCCTCCTCTCCGCTCGGTGCGCTTGTCGGATTGATCGCCGCGATGTTTGTGTCCGCCATGTCAAGGCATGTAGAACGACACACTGATCGGTGGTTGTTGGCACGGTGGCTTCAGACTTTTGCCAGAGAGCGAGCGTGAGAGCCTTGAGGACATTGAGGAGAAGATCAAGAAGGCGGCGGCACTGGCAGATCAGCGGGAGCCAAAGCCTGTGCCTTCTGCTGAGAAGGCTCCAACGTCAGCACAGACGGTGGCATCACCCGCGACCTCGCCTCGTGCGTCTTCTCCACCGCCGCGTAGCATCTCTCAACCACTAAAGACGAAGCCTTCACCGCCGCAAGTCCCTGCTGCAAAGAGGGCTCCGTTGAACACCCCGGTGAGTGTTATCTTACGATCGCTTCGGTATTCGGTTCGTACTCATGAATATGCACTCTGCTCCAGCCGTTTGTGCTTGCGTCCCAAAGCGAGGAGCTCGAGTTCACGGAGGACGAGGACCGCCGCTTCAAGCTCGAGAATGTGATGCTGCAGCGCCACTTCCAGCACAACCTCGAAGATGCCAAGTACGACAGCGGGTCAGTCTTCGAGGAATGTGTGGACGTGTCTTTTACGGTGGCTGTGATGATGGCGACGTGCAGGAAAATGGAGAGCAAGATGGCGGCCATCTCGAACCTCATGGCCCAATTCGCGGACAAGATCATGGAGCAGCAGACGGACATCGAGCTGATTCATCAGCACGCGCAGGAAACGAATACCAACGTTGCGCAGGTGCGAGGCTCTTGCAACACTGCACTTAATGCCGAGCTGTCATTGACTAACTCGCTTCGCATGCTTGCGATGTCGCTTGACCTTTGTACCCGGCAGAGCAACCGTATTTTGGAGCAAACGGAGAAGATCGGGCGTGGCTACGGGTTCATGATCTTCTGTATCTACGTCGGCTTCTCCGTCCTGCTTCACCTGCTCCACTACTTTCATGACTGATTGTGGCAGTCAGGAAGCAATACAACTGCCCGCGTGGCTGGATGGAACTCGTTTATTTGGCATATCATGAGGCTGTTCAAAGTGATCGTGACCTGGTGCTATAGAGCGTCGACAGCTTCCTTGCTGAGACCCTCGTAGCATGTGAGGCCATCCGAGTTGAGCAGGTCGTCTCGCGCGCCTTTGTCCATCAAGTACTCCATCAAGTCGTGGAAGCCGTACTCGTGGCAGTAATGCAGCACCGACTGGCCGTTCAGCTGCACGACCACACACAAGTCATTCCATACGACGTAAGCCATCATGTGAGTTTGGAGTCTGCAAGCGGCATGGAACACGTACGTTCTGCGTGTTGATGTCGGCACCACGGCGGAGACACAGCTTGGCGATGCGCTTGTTGTTGTTCTGGCACGCCACAGACAGCAGCGTGTTGCCGGTGGCGTCCATGGCGTCGATGTTGAGAGTCCAGTCTGGGCTGTTGAGCATCTGCGGCATGGTTAACAGCACGATATTGATCAGATCATCTGACTGCAAGCATTCACTGCCCACACAAGGAGCCTTACCACTTCCACTTCGTCGTATTTGCCGTGACGGCACAGACTCATGATAGCCTCGAGCTGTTGGCTCTCGCGGACGGCTTGGCTCACGTTTTCTCGCTTTTCCACGGCGATTTGAGTTGGCGACAGCGTCTTTGGCACACCCGCAACGACGGTGGAACTATCGCCTTGCTGCAGCAGCTCGGGCCGACTCATTAGGCTGTCGATGAACTCCGAGCCGAAGACTGCGCGGCCAGCTGACCACGGAGAGTATCCGACTGTGAGCCACTCCTCCAGCGCAGCACGAGGCCGCACAATACCCACGCTACGTGGTTGATTCTGTTGCCAGGACGCAGCATTGCGATGAGAACCCACGAGCGTATAACACTAATGCAATGGAACCAGAGCTTACCATGTTCTTGACGATAGGGAGGTAGTTCGCTTGCATCTTGCAGGTTTTAGTACTTGAGACGGCCGCAACAAAGTCCTTGGGGAGACACGCCACGCGCTGATGGAGTGCGCCGCCAAAACTGTCCACGGCAGTCTGGCTGTCGCCTGACGAATCAACTGCCTTGTCCACCCACGTGGTGCCTTCACCAGGAGGTGGATGTGTGTTAAACCCGGGCACCTTCTCGCCGTAGCCGGGTGGAAGTTTGGACGGAGATGGTCCCGAAAGTGCCTCGCCCGTGAGCTCAAGTTCATCCGGCGAAGGAGAGATATCCACTGACGTCGCGGTAGACATTGTGCTTCGAGCTGTGAAGGAGCTGTCGATAGAACTCACATCGGATCGCGATGTCAGACTGCTGTCGTTGTCTGCGTCGTCGTTGCCCTCATCCGATCGAGTAGTTGGCTGCTCGTGGCCCAGAACTGTTGCAGTAGATGATTGCTGAGGCTGTTGCTGTTGCTGCACTCTCAGACCAAGTCCCATCCCTAATCCAATCCCGAATTGGAGCATGTTGACGCTGCCTGGCGCTCCAGCAGCAGTCCCTAGAGAGGGTAGAGCTGAGCCAAGTGCTTGTGTGATGCTCTCAATCAGTTGTTTGGTACTCCCATCAACGCCAGCAGTCCCGGACTCTGCTGAGAATTGGACTTGTTGAGGTTGCTTCTTTGTTGGTGAGTGAAAACCGACTCCGCTGTTGTTGTTGCTGTTGCTGTTATTGTTGGAGATTGAACCCGGGCGGCGCACACCAGCGTTGACAGTTTCCGGCACTGTCTTTTGCTGCTGTTTCGACTGGAACGATAGACTGGGTACTTGGACTCGCGGGAGGTCTTTGCGCTGCGATGCCATTGTCTTCTGCTCGTTCTGGTGAGCTCGCGGAGAGAGCTCCACCACGATGTCGTGCTTCTTGGCACTCGCTGCAACCAGTCGCCGCCGCCGCTCCACCTCTTCAGGAGCCTCCATACCTTTGGTAATGAACTTTCGAACACTTTGCGTCGAGTAGCGTGATTCCTCAGCACCGACGCCAAGTGTTGCCCGCTCCCCCACACCCTCCGCAACTACTCCGTCCACGTCTCCGTCTTTGCCGCGGTATTTTTCAGCTGGCAGCATCGGACGCAGCCAAAATGTCTCTCCTGATCGCTTGTCGTACCAATAGGCAACGCCGTCCTCAGTCACAAACTCGTCGTACGGATTATCCATTTGAAAGTACGCCCAGCTTCGATACACGACACTCGTGCACAGCCCAAGAGCCCCGTCCGGATCCGAGTTCTTCATGAAGTCCCCCGGCTGCTGCGCTCCGAGGGCCGTGAACACTTGTGGCTGATTGCGACTGGACTGTCCAATCCACAGCAAATGAATGAACTCAATCGGCGTATTCTCTCTCGTCGTCGCGATACAGTATGGATAATGCCGGTCTGCGCGAGTTGTCACCGTCGGATTCATGGAGGTCGTGTTCAGCGACAAGATGTCGCTTGAAGGAGCAACTTGCACGGTTGTGATGCCACCTTCATACACTGGTCGTGAATCAACAAGCCAGAAGGTACGAAAGCCCATTGCCAGCTCTTCGCCAGTCTGCTCCACGCGATTCACGGGAAATCGCCGTGACTGGAAAAGCGCAGCGTATTCTGTTTCGCCTGGCGATATGCGTGTCGC
>JAADYB010000956.1:0-10955 GCA_023338075.1 Phytopythium litorale | reverse complement strand
CCAACGGGAGCGGACGCTTCGGTGCCTCGCATGCTGGCCCCCGTCGGCGCGTTTGCTTCATTCGGCTTGGCAGCTGCAGGGTCCGCAGCGTTTGTTCCAGCGAGGGTCGCAACAGCGAGAAGGGCGAGTCCGAAAGTCTTCATCGTGCTTTGGCAGCGGTGCTTGGTGAGTGCTCGTAGAGTGGTCTTGTGAGAGCTGGGAGGCACGTTGGTGAGTGAGGAGCAGGCAGGCAGGCAGGCGACAGCAAGTCGATTGCCTTGGCGGGACGGTTCTGGTCGATCCGATCGAGAGTTCCCAGGAAACTTCGTTCTGCCTGGATGGATTCGGTTCCGAGAGGTCCACGAGGAAATTCTCGCAGCTGAGTGATTTCGACCACCGTCACTGCAACTTGCGTTGAGGAATACAGTGACAGCAAGGCTTGTCGAGTCTATCTGCTCTCATCGACCGGTAGTTCGTGCAGGAAACCTCGTGAAATCGAACGCAGCCGTTGGTAGGAATGGCTCAATGGCGTCGCTGAAGTGCTGGGAGTGCTCTTCGCACACCAGCCTTGCAGAGCGTCATTCTGGTAAAAGCTTGAGAAAGAAGCACTGTCGAGTTAAAGTATCGATCACATGTTGGTCTTGAAAGAACTCCGAGTGTTTCACTTCCTAACGCGCCACCAACCTCGCACACAGTCATCCTCCCCAAGCCTCCAAGGAACGACTTCGAAGACGACATGAAGACGTTCGGACTCGCTCTCGTCGCCGCTGTCGCCTTTGCTTGTGTCAACGCTGCCGATCAGGTTGTTGCTGCCAAGCCCAATGAAGCTGCGGCTGTTGCTCCAGCCATCAAGCCAGTGGAGGCGAGCCTGCGCGGAGCGGACGGGAAGAAGGAGTTCTTTCCGTTCGGGTTTGGTGGTGGCTTTGGTTTCCCTGGTTGGGGCTGGGGCACCGGCTGGGGTGGAGCGTGGGGCGGACGCTGGGGGTGGGGATGGTAGGCGACTCTGGTCGTCAATACCGGCTCCACGCAACCGCTAGGTGCTGAATGCCGGAGGCCAGTGAGCCCAATACAACGAACGTCTCCGTCACTCTGTCTTGATGACGTCCATGTGGTGGCCAATGGTCTCCCTAATCTGCTGGCGACAACCGACAGCACCACATCCTGGCGGTCCGCACGACGCATCCGTCGGAGTGTTGGACGAGGTTGCCTTTTCGCCAGTCGCGCGCGCTTCAACCTCACGTTCAAGCCCACCATCCGCGAAAAGCGCGCGAAACCTGGCGGATTGTTGCCGAAAGCGGCCGCCAGTTCCCAACCAGCAGCATCCGCAGCACGCCGCTCCGCCACCCGCCGCTCGTGCTGCTCTCTGGTCGCGCGGCATGTTCTACTCGCAGATCATCCTGGCCAAGAAGGGCCCGCTGAGCAAGATCTGGCTGGCGGCGCACTGGGACAAGAAGCTGAGCAAGCCGCAGCAGATCTTTACGGCCGACATCCAGAGCTCGGTCGACTCTATCGTGAACCCGCAGCTGCCCCAGGCGCTGCAGCATCAGCCTGCGCGCGCTCTGCTTGGCCACCAGCTCGCGGTCGTTCTCCAGCCGCCAGCGCTCGCGACAGAATTCCTCTGGAAAGTTTTCAAAACCCTTCAACGAATTATGCTGTTTCTCTTAAAATGGGATCGTAAATGTGTTTTTAAAAACATGTGCATCACTTTTAGAGAAATGTCAAAACTCTCTCGCGCTTCATACAACATCCAGCATACCGGTAAAGCAATATTTATAACACATCTGCAAGCAACAGGCGCATGGCGAAGATGGCGACGCCTGCGGGTGCTCCGGGGAAGATGGCGGCCCCGCGAGGGTCGCGCGCGCTCTCCAGGGCGTTAGTGCGCGCGCTGGGCGAGTTCGCGGCCTTCGCGGCGACCGAGAGGGCCCCAGGGCGGCCAAGACGGAGGCGCGGACCGGCCGCGAGCGTCGAGGCGGCGCACGAGAAGCAGGCGGTGCGCGCGTGGCTGCGCTCGCTGCGCGCGGACGAGCTGGCGGCGCTGTGCAGCGTCGCGGACGCCGGGTTCGTCAAGACGGTGCTGAGCATGGCCATGGTCGCAGCGAGGCGCGGCAAAGCGCGCGCGCCGGCCGGTCGACCCGGCGATGTGGTCGAGTTCCAGCTGCTGCCGAGCGCGTTGCCGCGCGGGAAGGGCGTGGTCGGGCGGCGGAAGGCTGGCGAGGCCGCCAAGACGTCCCAGGCGTCCGCTCCGAGGTGCGGACCGGTGCTTTGTTGAGGAGTCCTTACTTGTAGAAGGTGGCGGCTGATGGCGACACGTCCGCCTTGTTGACTTCAACAGAGAGTTTGTCGCGCGGCCGCTCGTGCGGACGCCAGACGGCGACGTCTTCGGCGCGTTCCACACGCGCGAGTATGAGGACGCGGTGCGCGCGGTCGCCAAGGCGCTGCGCTTCTTCAACACGCTCAAGTCGTGCGACACGGTGTCGCTGTCGCTCGTGCAACTTGGGGTCGTATCGAGGAAGGCGACGGCGGCGACGACCGCGAACAATGTGGAGGAGCTCGCTCGTCTGTTTGGCATCATTTCGAGAGGCGGATTCCTCGGTGAGTGTCCCTCAGTTGCAGAGCTGGCGGACCGTGCGTCCGGAGAGACAAAGGTAAGCTGCGTACCCGGTATGCTCTACCATGTTTTCGCCCTTCATTTGCTCACGTTTAGCGTCTGTGATGACGCTTTGGTGCCTAGTGGCTCGCTGCTCAAGGATACTACTCGCTCGAAGCCTTGGTCGTCAATCAAATTGTGCGTTCGCTGCGCACAAGTGCTCTGATGCACACCTGATCAATTGAGAGCTAACCTGTCGAGTGCATGCATTGCAGGAGCTGAATATCTGGGCTCAGTGGAAGATGGTCCGCAAGTTTGTCGTGGAGAATGCCTCAGGCACGAAACCGAGCATCACGCTGGTTGGCCCTTCATCGAAGCTGTACCTTGCGCATGAGTGGCAACACGCAGCCGAGTCCGATCGACAGCGCATCATTCAGGAGATGCATGCTCGGGCGGTCGAGCACTTGCGGAACTCGCATCCGGCGGGCACTCATCGGATATACCAAGGCGTGAAAGCTTCCCTAGACAACTTAATCGACGTACTACGTACGGGGAAGGATGGTGATCTCCGTGGAAGCGCTGATGGGTCGTCCGTGCTGGTAGAAGATTACTTCGGGTGCACACTGGACCAGATTGTCACGTCTCCCCAAGCAGCAGCGCTGAAGCTCCTGATTGCCGAGCACTTTCAAGCGAGTTGCTCCGTGCTGTTGTCAGACCGAATGACGAACGAAGTGGCTGCAAATGCAACGTCGCGTGAGGCAGGTACGGGGTCCGATGTGGACACTTCCCAGCCGCCAAATCACTCCCAGCGCCGGCGTGCGTCAAGAAAGAAGGCGCTCAAGCAACGACGTCAGCAGTCGGTGATGAAGGTGATGCAGCAGCGGCAGCTCAAACTTGTCTTGGACGAGCTTCGAGGTCACGTCCGTCGCCGTAAAGAAGCAGCTCTCCGGGTTGTGTCAGGTCTCCTGAGTGAGACGATCGACCGAGCTGTTGACAAGTGTCTCGCTGGAGACCATGCTGCACACGTTGCACCTGCTGCTCCGTCGACAGAACCGACCGCATCCAAAGCGAAGAAGAAAAAGAAGAAGGCAAAGAAGAAGACGGCAGCCAAGCAAACGATGAAGACGCTGCTGCCAGATGCGAAAGAGAAGGCCTCACGAGAGTTTGGTGAAGACGATTTGCCCGAGACAGAGACGCCGCACACGGATAGCGCACAGCTGACAAAGGAAAATGTGGCATCGCAAGACAACGAGGCACGTCTTGGTGACAGCTCCAGTCAAGATGTCGTCAGTGGCGATTCGAATGCGAAGAAGTACCAGCCGCAGGGGTTCTTGTACAGTTCTTCAGCTCCCGAGACACGCCCATTTCTTGGTTTCCTGTCCAACGTGAACGTCTCCAGCTCGTTGTCGCACTTTGCGCCACGATCGCTGTACCCTTCGACTCCAAGCCCGTTCTTCTCTTCGCTGGCACTCAAAGATCGGGACGAATTCAGTGCAAACGTACCCGAAGTTGGTGCGCATCACGTGGCCGACGACAACGAGAATGCGCTGAGCGACGGATCAAGCGACTCGCTTGGCTACGAGTCACCTTCAATTTCCGAGAAGTCCAGCTTCGAGTGGTATCTGCCATCCATGTTCTCGACGCCGTCAGCACTGGATCGAGAGCAACGCGGGGCGTCGCCGCTTGATTGGAATTTCTACAACTACCGATGGCAATTGAAGGCTAGCGCAACCGGAGAGGGGTCATCTGACGGTGAGCCATCATCCGCAGCCTCGGAAGCCAATCGATCGCCTGTCACACACCTAGACTGTGACGGTGACAGCAACACGCCTGATCCAGCAGCATATCCTCTCAGATCATTTGCGGGCATGGCTGTTGAGAGCCTGAATACCAGCGAGGACCCTCCGGCAGTGAAAGAGAGCGAAGAGAACAACTCCAACAGGAACCAAGACGAAGTTGCAACAACCGCGCCGAGTAATGGAAGTGCTGTCTTAGGGTCGACCGCTCGCTCAGACTTCCTGTATCGCAAAGGCGGCTTCTTCGATCGGCAAAGAGCGTTGAAGCGAAGAAGACACCCGGTGCCGATCGACAGAACGGAGGGCACAGTGGAGACCTCATCCGAAGCGCAAAACGGCAGCATCGGTGCCTCGATTACGATCCCCACTGTCTATGAAGACGACGGTCACCGTGGCGGGTGTCGCAGTTGCTGCGCTTGCAGCTGCCACCGCCGGACAAGCAGTGGTGACACTATACTGTCGCTCGACAGCAGCTACGACGTTTGCGAGCCATCGCAAGATCCTTCGCTTCGCAAAGACCTGGACAAGACGCGCTCGGAACTCGTCGCAGTTCTCGACCGCGTTTCGAGCTTGGAGAGGGACTTCACTGATCAGATCGCGGTACGGAAATGCTTCAGATGACTTATCCCGACGTATCGCTCACCCGTCTGACTTGTTGGCGTTGTGCTGTCTAGCGAGCGGAAAAAGCTGCGTCGGAAGCAAGAAAAGAAGCTAGTGGTTTGCATCAAACCGTGACGGAACTGTCGGCGCAGTTGGAAGCGGCCGAGTTGGAAATCCGGCAGCTGCACTCTACGTGCCAACCGCCTGCTCCAGGAGCTGTATACAATACTGACGACCAGGGACCTGCGCTGCTGGAAGACTGTGGAGCCGCCTCGGGCCTCGAGGTGTCAGCGGGCAGCTCGATATCGTCCCCCGATCCATCGTACTCGCCCGCCCCGTCATCCAACAGCCATTTGTCGGACGGATCGCCGGTTGCGAACGTTGAGAACGTCGCTGCTGCTCGGATGTACAACTACACGCAGCCGCTCGTTTCGCATGCAGTGGTTGCGCCATCGGTGATGGGCCCGTTCGTCTCGGTACCCATGTCTGTGTTGCCCCCGCGGAGCAAACTGCACTGGGATATGTGCGAGTTTGTGTCGCAGTTGCAGACGGAGAGCAACGCGCGTCTTCCGGCACAGATGGAGGCTCAGCGCCTGTGCACGGCAACCGTGCAGTCTCTGTGGCCACGAGCGCAGGTGCGGCCGTACGGGTCGTACGTCACGCGCCTCGTGCTTCCATCCAGCGACTTGGACCTCGTGATCTGCCTCCCCAAGGTCCGCCGAGATGCGCCAGCAGACACAGCGGGCGTGCTCGAAGGCAGGAATGCGATCAAGGAAACATGGCAGCAGAACCTCGCTCGGAAGCTGCGGCAAGAGCCGTGGGTCGTGCCCGATTCGGTCAAGACGCTCCCTCATGCGTCTGTGCCGATCATTACGCTGCTCACTGCGCCGCCGTACAACGTTCGCCTCGACATTTCGTTCGAAGGGCCAGGGCACAACGGGCTCGCGACGAACGACGTGGTGTTGTCTCTCATCCACGAGTTCCCTCCACTGGCACCCATCATGCTCGTGCTCAAGAGCTTTGCGATCGAGCGCGGGTTTGCCGTCGCGTACTCCGGCGGTCTCTCGTCGTACGCGCTGCTCCTAATGGTCGCGCGGTACTTGCAAGAGTACAACGACACGCTGCCGAACGGGTTCGAGAACGTGTCCGCCGCGGTGCAACACAGCATCAGCGCACAGTCCGCCGCGGACTTCGGCATGATGTTGATGGGCTTCCTGGACTTCTACGGCAATCGGTTCGACCCGCGGACGACGGGCATCAGCGTCGCCTCGCGCAGCTTTCTCAACCGCGAAAGCATGTCGCCGACATCGTCGTCGTCCCCTTCATCAGCATCGGCACCGTCGATGCCAGTGACGGGAGCTAGCGACGGGCCGAGCCACATGCACAACTCGGAAGACGCGGGCAGTACAGCCACTGTGAACGCGTACAGCTCGACCCACTGGCAGAACCCGCCGCCACCACCAAGCGACTTGCTGTCCTCGCCCGGGTCTCGTCGATACGGCTACCGCTCGTCGCTGGACTGGCCGCAGAACCCGGCGTCGACGGGCGGCATCATGACGATGATGATGCGTGGAGAGTATTACCCGCCCAACACCCACGTGGATCCGCACAAGTTCGACCCAGTGTTCATTGAGGACCCTCTTCGTCCGACCAACAATGTCGGCCGCAACTGCTTCCGCATCATGCAGATCCGGCGAGCGTTTGCGGCGGCGCACAGCTCGCTGCTGCTGGCTTCTCGCTCATCATCCGTCTTCAGCGAGAACCGCAGCGCGGTCGTGTCGGGCGTCGCGCTGCATCCAGACAACCTACTGCGCGCTATCTTGGGGGCCAGCGCACCGGTCAACATCAAGTCGGAGGTGTCAGGAGCGTCGTCTGCTGATGGAGCTGCCGCGCAGACGGCAACAAGTGGACCGAGGCAGACCCCGCACTCGATGCGGCAGAACTATATGCGCTTCCAGCAGTTTGCAGCCTCGGCGAGCGGCGTGACGTCTGGTAATGGAGGAGGGATGCTCCAGTATGGAGACCCGCAGGTGGCGGCGACCCACTACTTTGGCGGCGAACATGCGTACCCGGTCTCGCAGCAGGAGCTCCACCCGGCCTCGCACCTCCACCACAGCTACCAGTACGCGGCGACGTATCGCCCGAGTCAGCATCACCAGGCGCACAGCAGTGGCGGGCATCACCACCAGCAAGCGCACCACCACCACCATGTTCAGCCGTACATGGTGGATCAATCCACCGGTCGCATGCTGAGCGCGTCGTCGACCTACTACTACGACTACTCGCCGCCGCACCGAGGGAACGACACGGCAAACCGCCGGTACAGCGAGAGTGAGAGCGAGCGCATGACGACGCGGTCAGTCACGTCGGCGGATCAATACGAACGCGTATCTCGGCGCGAGCGCAGCGTGGGCAGTCCGAGACGCAAGACGCGGGCAACCGCGACATCCCAGCGAAGTCTCGGGGCGGCCAGCAGCGACGGAACGCTCGCTCGCGACGATCACGCGGGTTCTGGACGCCAACACTCGAGTGGAGGCGGCACGCTGCCCATCTCAACCAGGAAGTCCCCTGCGCGGTCGCTGAGCTTCGCGGACGTCGTCGTTGGTGGCGGAGGCGGCAGCAACACGACGCGGCGCGACTCGCTCCATCTCGCGGGGCTTCCGCGGAAGAACCCGACGTCGCCGCTGGCGCTGGCACGCCAAGGACGCTACTGGCGCGACGACTCGGCCATCAACGACAGCATCAGCGAGAAGTGGGAGACCAAGGACGACTCGCAGCTCAAGTAGGCGCGTGCGGACTCCAGGTGCGCCAACGTTGTTAAATACGGCGTCGCCATGCGCACGAGGCCGCTACGAGGAGCGTCCGAACGTGTACACGAAGCCCTGCAGCTCGCCGCAAACATGTCAGTGGCGGGGAGCGAGGTGGCGCGTGTGTATCCGACGCGACGCGACGCACCGATTCTTCGTGCTTGCGCTCGATGAGGTCGAGCTTCATGAGCGTCTGCAGGATCTCCTTGCACTTGATGACCGCGAGCCCGCTGTGCTTGACGAGGTCGGCGATCGAGCTGTCCGGCGCGTCAAGAGCAGCACCGTCAGCCTCCCGTCACTCTCTCACTCGCCACACGTGGTCTCCAGGTGAAGAGCAAGGACGCACATGCCGCCGCCGCGGTTCTTGATGTACAGGATAATGTTCTCGAGCTTCTTGATCTCCTGCGGGCTCTGGTACTTCTTGGGCACCTTCTCCAGCACCCCTGCTCGCGGCATGTCGCCTCCGTGAGACCCAAAACCATCACCCCACACCAGCGAGAGACCCAAGCAGACTCGCGACATACACTTCTCCCAGGTCCAGGCGGGCGGCGCGGGCGGCTTCTTCTTGCTCCCCCGCTGCTGTGTCTTGTGCGCGGCCACCTTGACGCCCTTCTTCTTCATGGCGGCCGGTCGGCGCGGCCCCCCGCCGCTCTTGTCCCCCGCCGCCTTGGACGCGCTGGCGCCGCTGCTGTTCCTCGCGGCCGGCGAGACGGACGACGGCCGGGAGCTCACGGACGTGACCTGCGGCAGCGGGATGCCCGTCGCCGGCGGCTTGGCGGCGTCCGCGGCGGGCGGCAGCGACACCTTCTTGGCCGGCCGCGCCGCGCCGAGACTCGCCTTGCCGCGCGGGAACTGCAGACACGACGCGTGCAGCGCCATGGCGTCCTGGAAGGCGCCGAACGCGCCGTTGAAGGCATCGATGGACTCGTGCACGCGCACCAGCGCCGCCACCTGCCCGTGCAAGTCGCGCAGCGCGCCGCACAGGCCCGCGAACGGCTCGGTCAGCGGGTCGCGCGCCGCCATCTCGGGCGTCTCAAGTCGCACGTCGCGAGTCGCTCGTGATGAGGCGAGTATGGGGTTTTGGCGGGAACGCGCTTGAAATGTGAGGGGAACAAGACGGGATTGGCCAAAAAGGGGAGGCGTATAGAAACTCGAGATGGTTGTATAGTATACAGTATACCCACCCACGTCGGTGTTCGATGTTGAAGCGGATTGTCGATGGTTGATGGACAGCAATGTGATTTGATGGACGACTCGACCTGAGCATGGGTGCGAGTGGATTGTGGTGTCAACGACAGTCTGTTCTTCCCATCGGCGTCCACGTTTGCCTGCATGCACGCTGCGAACGAACACCACGAGCTGGTCGCCAGGGATAAATACTTGGTTTCGATCATGACGCGCTCGCTCATATCGAATGCCACGGACAGCAGAGCCGACGACCGAGCCACTCGCTGCTCGCCGCGGCCCGGCCAGTGCCCCGCGAGCGACGCCACCCCGTTCTCATCCCAGAGGAATGGACGCTTACGAGCAGAACGACATGGCCGAGCTCAGACGCACCGTCTCCTCGACGGCGGCCACCTTCTGCAGCGTCGCGTCCAGCATGGCCGTCACCTTGGAGTACATGGCCTCGTCGTGCTCGGACGCAGGGTTGGGCCCGCTGTGCCACTTGCCCGGCAGCTCGGGCGTGGCCGCGCGCGGGCCGTGCGCGAAGCGGAGCTTGCACGTCACCTTGGAGTGCTTGAGGAACCGCATGATGGACGTGAACGACGTGCCCACGACCGACGCGCCGTTGATGTTCATGAGCACGTCGCCAACGCCGAGCGCCTCGACGCCCAGCACGTCGCTGCGAGATGCGAACTGCTTGATGCGCGCGCCCGTGGACTTGCCATCGGCCGGCTCCATGACGAACCCAAACTTGTCGCTCGGGTTCCAGAGCACAGAGATGAGCCCGGCATGGCTGCCGCTCAGCATGGCGCCAATCGAAGAGGACGCCGTGCTCGAGAACGAGCTGCGGTACGTCGACCCAGACGTAGACGTGCTGGTGCGCAGGTCCACGCTGAGCTGCTGCAGCTGGCCCAGCAGCTCGCGGAGCTGCAGGGAGATGGTCGTCGAGTCCATGACCGTGCCTCGGAGCGACGAGGTCGACGCCGACGCGTGGAGCATCGGGATGGCGTCCGAGGAGGAGGACGCCGAGGAAGATACCGTGGGCGGTAGAGACTCGTCTAGGAGGTGCGAGTACGCCGCGGCGCGGCGTGTCGAGCGCAGCGAGTCGAGCGACGGCGCCTTCAGGAGCCCGCGGCCGAGCTCCGAACCGTCCGAGCTGGCGACGTCGTCGACTAGACTCTGGTTGTCGCTGCTGTAGACGCTGGCGGCGTCGTCGAACGAGGCGGCGCGCACGAGCGGCAGGCCGCTGGCCGACGAGCGCACAGCGCGCGCGCCAGCCTTGCGGATGAGGTCGATCGTGTACTTGGGCAGGTTGCTCTCCATGGCCAGGTCGATCGGGTAGCGCCCGCGGCCGTCCTTGGTGAACGCCGCCTCGGGGTACACGTCCAGCAGCGCGTTCACGTGCAGCCCGGGCAGCTTGTTGCGGATGGCCACGTGCAGCGGCAGCATGCCCGAGAGGTTCTCGAGCCGGCAGGCGCCCGGGAAGGCGTCCACGAGCGCGCGCACCACCGCCAGCGCCACGCCCGGCTCCGTGCACGCCCAGTGCAGCGGCAGCATGCCGAAGTCGTCCTGCGCCTTGGCGAGCGCCGCGTCCGCCGCCACGAGCGCCAGCGCGTCGTCCCAGTCGCCGGCCTCGGCCAGCGCCAGCACGCGCTGCCTCGACGCGTCCATCACGGCGCTCATTGGTATCGACGGTCGCCGATCGAGGTAGTGGGGACAGCCAGACACCACCGCTGCGAGTGTCCGCCCCCAATAAGAACGCCAGCAGCCAGCGAAGCTTCTCGGCAGATAAGACCGACGGCGCGCGTTCGATAGTGAGCGCAAGTATTGGGGCCGCGCAGCGCAGTGCAGCGCAAGAGCTGAACCGCGGGTCACCTCCCGTCGCCATACAAACTTCAAGTCACATGGCTACGAACGTGGTATACAGGAATCCGTGGCGCTAGACGCCTGCAGTGGGAGCAGCTGCGGGTCACCTGGAAAAAAGAGGGGGTTAGGGCGAGTCGAGCCGAGTGCAGCGTG